>JAQMYF010000007.1:6097841-6110540 GCA_030014195.1 Neosilurus mollespiculum
TATGTGGGAAAAAATAATAGTACTACAATTTCATCCCGACAAGCCTGTTTCGTGGTTGCCCACTCATCAGGGGATTATATATCTATTTATTTATTTATTTCAGTTGAACATATTTTAGTTTCTAAACTGTGTATGGTAGTGTCAGGACACAAACCTGTACGTTGTAGCAGGAAAAAAAAGTAGCAACAAAATCTGAGAGACCCACGAACACTAGCTCCGCATGATATCAATTCAGATAAAAACAATTTATTCAAAGCTTCTAGCTTTCTAAAAAGATGGCTGTCATGTATGGTCGATGCATTCGACAAGCAGATGGACACCATCAACGTTTAAGTGCTGCGCTTCACAAATACGAAGTGCCTGCAGCTTAACTACGTGCCTTTTAAAATCGTGCTGACTCACACTCAAGAATACATTAAAAAAATAGCGCGTGCAACTAGTGTGAAAAGATGCATGGGTCTGTTTTATTGTACGGTCGCTTCCAATAAAACTGGACACCACGCTCGACGCGTAAACTACTTGGTCGTTGTGGAATAAACAAAAAAGTTTATTAAACATTTTAACACCGCATATTAGAGTGAAAACACTGAACTTCCAGTTTCAATTTCTAGAGTCGTTCCAGCGAAAGCATTAGGTTAAGTTCAATTGTAAATCACCTGTGCTTGCATGGGTTTTCTCTGGGTACTCCGGTTTCCTCCCACAGTCTAAATACATGCACATTAGGCTGACTGGCTGTTCCAAATTGCACCTAGGTGTGAGTGGGAGTGCGTGTGTTTTATGCCTGCAGTGGAATAGTGAGCTGTCCAGGGTGTTCCCTGCCTTCAAGCAGTACCGGCCCTGCGACCCTAGTAGGATAAAGCAGTTCGACAAATGGATGGATGGATGGATTTGAGTCTCAACTATATGATGAGTGGACCGTTGGTGTAGTGGTGAGGGTGCTGGGCTCATGATCATCGTGGGTTTGAATTCCCGTCGGACCCCCACTTTGCCAAGACCAACAAATGTGCCTCTGTCTATCCGGCAGTATAAATGGGTAGCATTAATTTCTAAGAAGGTAACCTACAATCCGGGAGGAGTTGAACTCCTAGTCGCTTCATGCTACAGCAGCCGGGGTAAGCTCCAGCCGTCATGAGCCTCAAGACTCAGGTGTAAAATGCCCTACATATTTAGATGATGAGTGTAATTTGGTGGTGTGAAGGTTGACACAAAGACCGCACTGGCTATTTAAATAAGAATTTTGCTTATGGAATGCCGTAAAGCAACTTAAAGCACTTAGAGGAAAGAGTTAACTGTATCCATGACCCACCAGATGATTTCCTGTTTCCTTAAAACCACCAAGACAGATAAACCTTTTAAAGTGTGTTCAGAAAATGGCTTATTGATTGAGCTAGCAGTTCTCACTCTTACTCATTTGCCGAACCACTTAATCCTACCATGGTGACAGGGATCTCAGCCAACACTGGGCGAAAGCGAGGTACACCCTGAACAGCTCGCCAGACCATCGCAGGGCTAACACACTCAACCATTCACTCACACCTAGGGGCAGTTTGGAACAGCCAATTTGCCTGATGTGCATGTCTTTGGACGGTGGGAGGAAACCAAACTACCCAGAGGAAACCCACGCAAGCACAGGGAGAACATGCAAACTCTATGCAGAAATGGACATTACCTTCTTGCTGTGAGGCGGACATGCGTAGCCACGACGCCACCGTGCCGCCCTAAAGATTATTATGACTTAATAATTTGTTTTAATATGGAAGGTCTGTAGTTAAGACTAACTATAGACCTTCTTGAATTATCTGTTCACAAGCTAATTTTTTAAACATGGTGGGCCTATAAAAATTTTTGGCAATAATTCATCTCAAACATTATTATATAAATGAATTATAATTTAAGGTGTATTTGACATAATTTAAAATAATTCTGGGTCATGAATCAATCAGTATACATGTTGTCCAAAAAGTTCATTCATCGATCCATTTTCTGAACCGCTTGATCCCAATTAGGGTCGCGGCAAGGCTGGCGCCCATCTCAGCCGACTCTGGGTGAGGGCAGAGTACACCCTGGACAGCTCACCAGCCCATCGCAGGTCCAAAAATGTATTTAATTAATTTATATATTGGTTATTCTTTGTTATTGCTCTCTACCCTTATGATATGATATTTGTCCTATCAATTTATTATTATTATTATTTTTATTAGTCGTAGTAGTAGTACTAGTAGCCCTGCGATGGCCTGGCGAGCTGTCCAGGGTGTACCTTGCCCACGCCCAGAGTCGGCTGAAATGGGTGCCAGCCTCCCCGTGACCCTAATTAGGATTAAGTGGTTCAGAAAATGAATGAATGAACAATTGAGTAGTACTAGTATTAGTAGTACTTCATGATTGGATGCATGTCTCGATCCCCAGGGCTCTCTTTAGATAATGAAATACCAGTTCCAATAAAATAAATGACGAATAACTCAAAAGCAGTTTACTTATTAGATTTCGGAGAATTCAGTGTCATCACCAGAGAAAAACAGTGGGACTCGAGAAGAGTTTTATGGAAACAACACGTGGCACAAGTCAATAAACTCAACTTGGAAAATTTCCCAAAAACAAAACTGCCCCGAGTTACAAAATGGTGGCTTTTTATATCCACTTTATATTCACGTCCAGAGATTTGTCCTCCTAAATGCTGAACAACAAAGTTACGCTGGATTTCTTTACCAGGATCCTTCACAATAGATCATTTTTTAATATTATAATGATCATAATCAGCTCAAATATACCTTCATTATTCTGAGCACGTCTTGTGAGTAAAATCTTCCAGTGAAGTAAACAGGAGTCACAGTATTTGTGTTTGGGTGTGATTAGAACGAAAGCCTGAATGGAGATGTGCGTTTCTGTGTTTGTGCAACTCAACAAACCTCCCCAACACTGATGCATGTGAACTACTGGTCAAAAGTTCTAGAACACCCCCCCATTTTACTGAAATGTAAGCAGTCCAAGTCCAGTAAACGACCTGAAAAGGAACAAAGGTAAGCGGTATATCAGAAATACCTTGGAAGAAAAGAACAAGGCGTTAGGATTCAAATCATGGAGTGGCCCCAGCACAGTCTCCAGACTTAAACCCCATCAAGCGGTTTTGGAATGAAGTGGACAGAAGGGACAAAAGCAAACAAGTGCAACACATTTGTAGAAACTTCTGCAACAGTGTTGGGAAGAAACTCCCAGAACAATATTTTATTTCCATCATCCAAAGAATACCACGCGTGTGTTCAGCTGGAAAATCACTTAGAGGAGTCAAAACTTCCGATTAAAAAAACATTCTGATTAATTAAACAGATCAAATCCACAGCTTGTTATTTACTTACTTGTTATTTATTTACTTTCAATTTCAGCACCGAGACACTAAACTGTACAGATTTTATTAAAAACCGGAAAACTGGAGGTGTTCCAAAATTTTTGACTGGTAGTGTGTCACAAAGTAAAAACTGTTTTTTTTTAACATGTTGGTGTTTACTGTCCATAGGATGAGGGGTATATTCTCCGTAACGATCATGCTGCTTGTGGCTTTGACCATTGCTGTGGAAGCCGTAAAGTCGAAAGGTGAGCTTTTTTTTTACAGTCAAACTCTCTCTCTCTCTCTCTCTCACTTAATCTCTCTGCCACACACACACACACACACACACACACACACACACACACACTCTCTCTCTCGCTCTATCTCTCTCTCATTTTCTCTCTCACACACACACACACTCTCTCTCTCTCTCTCACACACACACACACACACTCTTTCTCTCCCTCACTCACACACACACTCTTTTTCTGTCTCACTCACACACTCTCACTCACTCACACACTCTCTCTCTCTTACATTCTCACTCACTCACACACACACTCTTTCTCTGTCTCTCTCACACACACTCTCTCATACACTCTCTGTCTCTGTCTCACTCACACACTCTATCTCTCTCACACACACACACACACACACACACACACACACACACACACACACTTTCTTTCTCCCACTCTCTCTCATTTACACTCTCTCTTTCTCACTTACACACTCTCACTCTCTCACTCACACACTCTCTCTCTCTCACTCACACACTCTCTCTCACTCACACACTCTCTCTCTCTCTCTCACTCACTCTCCATCACAGAACAACACACAACCATTCACACTCACACCTAGGGGAAACTTGAGCGGAGTACCCAGAGGAAACCCTCACAAGCTCAGGGAGAGCATGCAAACTCCACACAGAAACGTTCTTGCCGGGCCCTCGACTCGAACTGCAGGTCCTTTTTGGGTAATCACTACGCCACCCTGCCTCCCCGATTCGAACATTATTGGCAGTGGAGTAAAGTCTATTCATGTTGTGAAGATGTAATATTTGATATTTATTTTCCCATAGAGAAAGTGAAGGAGGTGAAATCAGACGGCGACTGCTCCGAGTGGTTATATGGGAGATGTGTGCCCAATAGCGGTGACTGTGGAGTGGGGGTTCGTGAGGCCACCTGCAATGAGCAGACCAAGAAGCACAAGTGTAAAGTGCCGTGCAACTGGAAGAAGGACTTCGGAGGTATAAAGAAATGTTTAAATTTAGTAACAGTTCTCTCAGTATTAAAGGATGTTTCACTAAACTCATTTTTATTCTCCTTTAGCCGACTGCAAGTACAAGTTTGGCCGCTGGGGAGAGTGTGAGGCAGGCACTCGGAGCAGGTCTGGGGTGCTGAGGAAAGCGCTGTTCCATGCCGACTGCCAGGAGACCATTAAGGTGACCAAACCTTGCAGCCCAAAAACGCCCAAACCCAAGGGCGGGGAGAAGAAGGCAAAGAAAGGGAAGGAAAATTAAGTAATCCAGCGTGTTCCCACTTTTCCCATCCTTTAAATGGAATGGCGCTTAATCTGCAATGAGGGGAAAAAAATTGTAACCCTATACAGTATATATTTGATTCTGTCTTTTGTTGGTACAATTGTGATTGTTCCATTTATCATATTTTAAATAATTTCTCTAGGAAGCTGATAACTGTAATCTACTTTACATTTATAAATACTGAATCACAGAAAATCATTATTTACTAAAGATGCATGTCTGTACGGACATTTCTGGCCCTTGAAAATTTTGATCTAATACTGATATGATTTAACACACAGTGATCAAATGGATCCACATTTGTATTTGTCAAATAAAAGAAAACCATCGAATTTTTAGTACACTTGCAATAGTAGACGAGCTGCGTATCTATGCTTATATTTGTTTCTAGATTTGTAATCAATGTACAATCAACATCACTAACAGATACTTCTTCAGGTCTGTGAATAAATAAGAAAAGGATTTTTTTTTTCAATGGAATTCTCCTTTGTATTTTTCTCACTCACTCACTCATTTGCTAAACCGCTTGATCCTACTAGGGTCTCGGGGTAACACTGGGTGAAGGTGGGGTACACCTGAACGGCTCGCCAGACCTGCAGAGCAAACACACAACCATTCACACTCACACCTCGGTGCAATTTGGAATAGCCAAATAGCCTTGTCTTTGGATTGTGGGAGGAAACTGGAGGAAAACCACGCTAGCACAGGGAGAACATGCAAACTCCACAAAGAGACACCCTCAAAACCTGAACTCGAACCCAGGTGAACGTGCTAACCACTACACCACCGTGCCGCCTTTTGCATTTTTCTCAACACACAGATGTCCATAGGATGAGGGGTACAATCTCAGTAAAGTGACCATTGCTGTGGAAGTCGAAAGGTGAGCTGCTTTTACAGAGTCAAACACACACACTGAACCACTTAATCCTACTAGGGTCGTAGGGAGGCTGGGCGAAGCCGCGATACATCCTGAACAGCTTGCCAGACCATCGCAGGGTCTACAAGGGTTGTGAGGAGGTTAGAGCCTCTGGCAGGGTACACCTTAAACAGCTTACTAATCCATCTCAGGGCCAACACACACACACACATAACTATTCACATACATATCCACACCTAGGGGCAATTTGGAACAGCCAGTTAGCCTAATGTGCATGTCTTTGGACTGTGGGGGAATCAGAGTACCTGGCGGAAACACAAGCACAGGGAGAACATGCAAACTCCCCTGAGAAACGCTCTCGCTGAACCCCCAGCTTGAACCTTAGGGCCTTCTTGCTGTGATGCGGATGTGCTAACCACTACGCCACCATGCCGCCTTCGGCAAATGCTTACAGGCTGTAGAGTAACTGTTAAACTAACAATATAAGTTTTGCATGTATCTTTTGCACACTGGCTCCTGCCTCTTCCTTGCTAACTTTCTGACTTCGTGGGCAACGGGAACAAGTTGCACCCACTTTCCTACATGTTTCCTACATCACTCTTAAATCAGTGGCAAGCCAGAAGCAAGATGGACAATGCACAAGCACAAGCGCAAATCAGTGATCAGAACTGTACGTTGGATTTTTTAATGACTACAAGGCTCAAGACAAAGAATCATAAATATAAATGTAAATGCACAGCGTTGTTTCAGAACGTTTCAAATACGTCACCAAAGGGAGAGAATCGGCTTCAGTAGTCTTGATAACATGGAGATTATGCAAACCAAAGGAGAACCACCACCCATGTGCCAAACTACCCAAAAGCTTGTGAAACGAACTAATAACCAGGTTGAATGTTACTGCACATGCGATACTTTTCTACTTGACACCAGTTGTTCGCAGATGGCAAGTTGCACCCAGAACAAGATATTCTGGAATAGATTGTGCCACCGGTGTCAAATTGTTGTGGAACAAATCCTTTTTACACAGGGCAGTGGTTAGCTTGTCTGCCTCACAGCAAGAAGGTCCTGGGTTTGAGTCCCAGGCTCAGGTGTTTCTATATGGAGTTTGCAAGTTCCCCTCGTGCTGGGGTGGGCTTTTTCCAGGCACTCCAATTTCCACTCACATTTCAAAAAGGCTAGTTGGCTGTTCTTAATCGCACCTAGGTGTGAGTGTGAATAGTTTGTGTATGTTGTCCTGCGATAGTCTGGCGAGCTGTTCAGGGTGTATCCTGCCTTCGCCCGGTGTTAGCTGGGATAAGCTCCAGCTTCCCCGTGACCCTAGTAGGATTAAGCAGTTCTGGAGGAAAAGCACGTTGAAAACTTGCTAACTCCACACAGAATGATCCCAGTCAATTGTCAGGTTTGAACCCAGAACTTGCATTCTGTGAGGTGACATTGCTAACCACTGCACCACCATGACACCCTACCCCTACAGATTTAGTCACTTTTCTCAATCCTTGGTCTTCTAGTGAGAACGTAGAAAATGAATGCAGTGCCTTTCAGTTAAACTAAAGAGATTAAGCAGGATTTGTAGGTTGTGGGTTCACGATTTGCTGCCTGGAGGTTCATCATCGACAGGTATACAGCCAACACAAACTGCAAACACAGAACATTTGTCATCTGATTCATAAACACAAATCTCACTCATTTGCTGAACCGTTCAATTCTACTAGGGTCACTGGGAGGCTAGAGCCTCTTAGCCGACACTGGGCAAAGGTGGGGTACACTCTGAACAGCTCGTCAGACCATCGCAGGGCAACACATACACAACCATTTACACTCACACCTAGGGTTCATTTGGAACAGCCAATTAGCCTAATGTGTATGTCTGTAGGCCGTGGAAGGAAACCAGTATACCCAGAGAAAAGCCACACAAGCACAGGGAGAACATGCAGTTCTACAAGCAGTGGCGGCTCAGTGGTTAGTGTGCTGGGTTGCTCGTCAGATGTTAAAGGGTTCAACCCCCAGTCCCACGTAGTTGCCACTGTTGGGTCCTTGAGCAAGACCCTGAGCAGAGACCCTGTTCAGTTGTATAAAGGAGGTAAAAATGTAAGTCGCTCTGGATAAGGATATCTGCTTAATGCCATGTAAAATCCACACCAAACCTTCTTGCTGTGAGGTGGATGTGGTAACCACTATGCCTCCGTGTTGCATTGGACTTTGGACTATGTAAAAGAAGCATCTTAAGCATACAGGGACAAAGTTTAGTTTCATCTGAACATAAAATAAACCGCACTGCAGTGACTAATACTTGATGAAGCCTCTCGAGTGCTTACATCCTGTAACATCAAACAAGCTTGGACAGAATTGTAGAGGAATCGTTAACTATATCCTCATGAAGAACATTTCCAGTTTTAATGCTGAGGTTTGCACATATAGACCCTTTTAATTCAGACCACACGTCTCTCCCAGGATTCAGATCCACAGACTAGTGCAGGACACTGCAGATTTGATAAAGTCTGGGGTTACTGCATAATTGGAAAATCTATTTTACGGCCAGTTTATTGAACCTATTGGCAGAAGCAACCAGCTTGTGGCCTGAAATATCCTGGTACACTGCAGATTCTGTGACTCCATCAATCTTTGCTAGAGTCTACCAGCCACAACCCTTCCGCCATGAGACTTTATAATGAATATCAGGTGTTTTTTCTTGCATGCTGTCCACGCTTTTTTCTACATTTCAGTGACGCTTTAAAGGGCTCCACTGCCATAGATTGTGGGCTATCCACAGGAAGGGCTTCACTCACACAACCTTTCAAAACTTCTTGCTACAGAGTTGGCATTTGATAGTTAATTATGAAATGTGGCCCCTACAATGCCCAGCCAATAAAAAAGGTGTGCACTGTAATATTTTGTTGAGACTGCTTTAGCCTTGATTACAGCATATAATACCACAGCGTTGTTGCTTCAGTTGGTCTGGTTGAAGCTCAGCAACATTCTGTGAAACTGTTTTGACAAACATAAACATCATCACATTTATTTTTGAATTGATGACAGGAAAATCAGAACACTCCAGAAAGTCTTCTCCAGCACATCCCAAAGAATTTCAATCGGGTTAAGGTCAGGACTCTGTGGAGCCAGTTCATGTGTTAAAATGATTCCTGTTCCCTGAACCACTCTTGCACTATTTGTGCAAAATATACATCAGCAAAATAAATAAATCCCAATGATGGGATAATTACATTCATTCATCTGCTTAATCCTTTAGTTGTGGGGAGGCTGGCACCCATCTCAGCCACCTCTGGGCGAGGGTGGGGTACACCCTGAATAGCACACCAGGCCATCACAGAGCTAATACACACACAACCATTCACACTCACACCTAGGGGCAATTTGGAACAGCCAATTAGCCTACTGTGCATGTTTTTGGACTGTGGTAGGAAACTGGAGCACCCAGAGGAAACCTACGCAACTCCACACAGAAACGCCGAACGTCGGACCCAGCCCTTCTTGCTGTTAGACAGATGTGCTAACCACTGCGCCACCCCTAACAGTACATTCATGTCATCAAACATTAATTTTATTGCTGCATAATATTGCTGAACCTTGACCTGACCAATTGAAGCAACAATGCTGTAATCAAGGCTAAAGGTGCTCCAACAAAATATTAGTGTTTTTTATGTCAGGGGAGTGTATGAAATAAACTACAGTTCTGAAATTGTAATCTTTGGATTCTTTTTCTCTGATCTCACCATCCTCCTCAGTGTGGGTGGGTGCAATACGCTATTATAGGAATGGCTTTTGTTAAATAACAGTCAGTGTTTCTCCACTTGCCTGAGTGAATGTTAATTATTGTGTCATGTTTATATTATATCTGATTCTTGCAATTTTCTTGGTATAAAGATATGGAGGTTCATCTGACAGGTGACTTTGATTACCGGTAGCAAATAGAGATTTTCCTTTTAAATTCATGTGCTGATAAAGCAAATTGTAAAGCACCTTAAAACATCAAAGTATAGGTGCTTTAGAACTGCAATTGCTGCACTTGACCTCACTTACTCTCCCAAGTGCTCCCACACCACCTCCTCACTACACTCTCACCACCGGCTTCCTGTAGCTGGATTTATATCCTCACTCTGCATCACACTCCTGCTGATCTTCTAGTACTGCTTGGTTGGTCCCATCTCTCAAAGGCACAAGGACGGTGCATGCTCTGACAAAAATTGATATAATCACAACACTTAGAGGATGTTGACCCTGGGTTTTTTTTTGCATGCAAATTCATATCAAATATACACATCACAAATTATACTCAATTTCGTTTTTGTTTAACATAGATCAAATTAAATTGAATCGGTGAATACCATAAGTGCCGGAATTAACCATGTTACTTTTACAGAAGGGTTTTATTGTTTATCTCAAGGTATTCCCATGTTATTAGCATCATACCTTTGACACCTATAGTACTCCACTAGAGGCAGTAAAATACTAAATGCGGGGGCAAATGATACTTCAGTTTTGGGTGGTGGACAAAAGGGCAAGGGAGTGGAGCACCCAGAGGGAAACTGGGAGCACCCAGAGGAAACCTACGCAACTCCACACAGAAACGCCGAACGTCGGACCCAGCCCTTCTTGCTGTTAGACAGATGTGCTAACCACTGCGCCACCCCTAAAGTTGAACCTTTACATAGAAAGGACAAAATGTGCTGCTCATTTAGAATCACTTTTATTTCAAAACCTAATATGAAATGAACACTAAATATGACCATTTTTGGCCTTAATTTGCATTTGCACACTTACAAAGGTTTCACATCTCATCACGGATGGTGGGTGAATGGGGGTCTGTTTTTTAAGAAAAAAAATCCTGTATTTCAAGCTTGACATGAAATGAAGTGAATCTACAATGAATGCAAACATTAAACCGATTAAATGCACAAACTTGGAGCCTATCATTAATCAACCCCATTCAAAACATCAAAGGACTACTCGTCTTCAAATCGGACTCATTGTCTGCACCTGATATCAGTGGCCACTAAGTTACCAAGGAACACCTGTAATTCTTCTGAAAGAAAATTGTTGTGGCCCTGATATTAGGCTTTGTAAGGACCTTCTTGCAAACCAGGGAATGTATTTTTAATAGATCACAAAGCCGGTCAAACCTCAATTTTTGAGTGGCCCTTATGGTATTCACCATATATTAATCAATTATTTAATGGCGCATTTTGTGCCCCAAACTGATAAACTTTGTTGCTCCTCCTCATGCCTAAATTCCTTAAGGCATGGACCTCACTAATGAAAAACATTTTCTCCATTAAGCTGGTCCCACAGCAGCCATCCAAGTTGGAGCATATTTTTTATAGACTAATTTAAAAATTTCCACCATAAACTTTTAACCGTATACTGCTTCGAGTTTTCCATCCCGGGATGTTGATGTCTACACTGGTCCATGTGTATGTTGTTTTTTTTTAAAATTATTATTATTTTTAAAACCTTCCCAATTTATTTACACTTGCAACACATTTTAGACAGCTGACTGGTAACCACCTATCAGAATTATATAGCAGATTTATAATCCTTTCCATTGTTCCAACTGACAACTCTCTTGCTTGGTTCATGTAACCTTGCAGTTAATCAAATCCAAACAACAGTTTAAGGTTTGTAAGCATTATTTTATTTTACATTTATTTAAATCATGCTGGTATTTGTTTCATTCATTTATTTCCTAAGCCGCTTAATCCTAATTAGGGTCATGATGAGGCTGGCGCCCATCTCCGCTGACTTTGGGCAAAGGTGGGGTACACCCTGAACAGCTTGCCAGACCATTGCAGGGCCAACTCACATACAACCACTCACACTCACACCAAGGGGCCATTTGGAACAGCCAATTAGCCTACTGTACATGTTTTTGGACTGTGGGAGAAAACAGGAGTGGCATTTGTTACAGAAACACAAATTAGAAAGTGATTCCATCATTTTATTCATTACTCAGAGTTTTAAAATTTCGTTTATTAGCAAGGAAAAAAATATATTAAACCCATTTATTTCACATATTAAACTAATAAAAATTGTTGTAATGTGATTTTTGTTTGATGTTACTGATTCTACTTGATTAATTTGTCATCTGAAATCTGGATAGGTTGAATATTTATCTAGTTTTAATGTTTTGGGGAAAATAGAACCTTGAAGCAAGATTGATAAATTACTTGAGCTTTGGCTCAATCGTTCCAAAACACACACTACATACACACTGCTCGGCCGAAAAAAAAAAAAAAAAAAAAAAAAAAAAAAGTCGTCGACTCTAATATTTTCTTGACGAGCCTTTAGCCACAGCATGTAATCTCCATGGCATTGCTGCTTCAGTTGGTCAGGTCGAGGCTCAGCAACATTAATGTTGCGATAAAATGAAGCCGGCTGATGAACTGAATGTACTGAATGAGCAGTTTATCACATCAATGGACTTTTTCTTCCCTGATGGCACAGATATAAAATGGGGATTCAAATAATGAAAAGTGTGGTTCAGGGAGCATGAGGAATCATTTTCACACATATGTATTGGCACCCCAGAGTCCTGACCTTAACCTAATCGAAAGTTTTCGGGATGTGCTGGAGAAGACTTTATGGAGTGGTTCAATTTCACTCTCATCAATTTACATTCATGGCATTTGGCAGACACCCTTATCCAGAGTGACTTACAGTTATCACTTGTAAACAACTGAGCAATTGAGGGTTAAGGGCCTTACTCAAGGGCCCAACAGTGGCAACTTGGAGGTTGTGGGGCTTGAACCCCTATCCTTCAAATCCAGATCAACCCAGACCCTTAACCACTGAGCCACCACTGCCTTACACATTGGTGAGAAATGAACCCAATAAATGTTGCTTAACAAACAATAGAATTACATGCTAACATCAAGGTCAATGACTCTCCAAGAAAATATTAGTGTGTGCAACTGTTTTTTTTGGGATGGGCAGTGTGTACAC
>JAQMYF010000007.1:6113586-6126172 GCA_030014195.1 Neosilurus mollespiculum
ACACACACACACACACACACACATACATATAAAAATGTATAGTTCTTCGAGTGCTGTGATTCCATTTTTCTATTGCCAGGGCTTATACTTTTTAGGAGACTTCAAAACATGCCTGTAAGTCATCCAGGATAAATTTATCTGCCAAATTGCGGTGCTCTTGCAGGTGAATGGGGAAAACCCAATGTTTACACACCTAAATCAAGTGGAAACCCTTCCCAGAAAAGTTATTAGAAAGTTTATTATATTTTATGACAGCGCTTTTAATCTAACAATTCAGGTTGATGGTAATGCCCTAAATGACTGAATAACCGTATGTTCCTTCCCTGCTCCTACACTAATATAATAAATATAGCTTATAATATAATTACTGCTATATTTTGATATTCCTATACATTCTGTTGATCTCGTGGAGATGTGTACAAGTCCATGCCAAAAGTTTTTTTTCCTTTTCCAATATTACATCTTTGATTATGTTCAAATTTTGTTGACTTGATGAACCAGAACTTCTGTGCATTGTCGGGAAATCATGTTTAATAAATTCAACAAGATTCACACTTTTCAATATACCCATTTTATTAAACCTCTTTTAACCATCATAACACTGGATCTTTGGCGTCCAACAGCACGTAGTTCAACAAAACACGTAACCCCTATTTTAGCTAAAGACTTAATGTCACACTTCTTTACTTGATAAAAGATGATTCTCACATAAAAGGATAAGGAGACTTTTACATCCTGATTTTTCAATACTTTGATTTCTTCAGCACTGACCCAGCAGTGAGATCACCAAAACTGGCACAGAGTCGCTAATGTCTGTCTGTCTGTCTGTCTGTCTCTCTGTTACACTACACCAGGTTTTGCATCGCTGGTAAGGTATTTTCTTTAGTTGTGTATGCTTCAGTTGACCAAAGTGTTTTAAGACAACCTAAAATGCTAATAAAATACTAGAGAGTAATGTGTTTCTCAGACGGGTACTGCATTCTATAGTGGGGGTCGGGGTTATGTGTGGGCGGGGTGGGGGTTTTGGGAATGCTGTGCATTTAAAAAAAAAAAAAAAAAAAAAAAAAAAAGGAGACCAATAGATTTGAGTAGATATCTATGAGCAACTTTATCCACCGAACACAGACTATTCAGTGACATCAGATAAAATCAGATGTCATTATCTCCCTTTTTATGCCCCCCCTTTCCAAAAAATTGCCCTATTTAAGTTAAATCTGTAACAGTGTTTTGGGGAAAACAAAAATACATTATAGTTCAATCAGTGTCTTTAATCACTAAACAGGGCTAACAATATAAAGTATAAAATAATAGCAATAAAAAATAAACAGCACCAGAGGTGAGCTTTTAGTTATTTTCAACAACAGCAATCAAAACCACTCCAAGCATGAAATGGATAAAGACATGTCTAATAGTTTGTCAAGAATTCACTTTTCTCACTCACTCTCTTTGTTCTATATGAAAAGCAGTCCAACACTGACTGAGTCTCGAATATCAAGACGTAGTAGAGAAATGAGAAGGTGGGGTGCTTTAGCAGTTAATAGGACATCAAAAACTAGGGATAAATATTAGACAGCTAAAAGCGGGGCTATTTAAGGGGCTTAAATTGACCCGAACCATTAAAAGCCATTTAGACACCAAATAAAAACAAACTAGGATGTTCTGTGCTTTGCGTTTCTTCCTTAAGCACTGAGAACCTGGGAAAAGCCTACCTCGATGCTTCTTCTTTTAACGCCTACAACAGGTCGAGCTCGACACCTGCGCAGGGCAGGGACGACTAGGAAGTACTCAGAGCTTCAGAAGCGCAGGAACAGACAGAGCAAACTTATCTACCTAAAAACAAGCACATTTAACTTTCAAGTCTTTTTTTCTTGATTGGAAATGCTACACTTACCTGTGATACAACCTCATGCACAGTAGTACACGCACACACAAGCACATGCCCTCTGTTCAGTGATTAAGCAACGTATGTGTTTTAATGCAGGTCAAGTTCAAATTTGCTGGTTCAAGGCCATTTCTTTTTTTCCACAACAACTGGCCAGCTTCTTAGATATATTCTACTATATGTAGTATATTCAAGTATGATTCTTTACCCAGGCTTGGTTTGGGAGCTATGTCCTGACAGTCATTCCCCCACACAGAAAGCCTGGAGAGAAACCAGGGTGTTTAGTGCAATCAGACACTAGCTGCCACTGTCGGTGGCACAGGCATGCTGTGACTGGTGGCATCAAAACGAACCGTTAGCATCCTAGGCTGAACACAGGTGAGTACAAGCAGCACGTTGAGGGGAACAGAGTCCGATTAAAACGAACTCAGTTCAGCACAGTAAGCCTGTGTTTAAGAAGAAAGAAAGAAAGAAAAAAAGATACAGAATATTGATGTAGCAACAGCACTGTTTTTTTGTTTCTTTTTTGGCCTAATGTCCAACGGCGTAAAAGAAATGTCGGGCAATACATTTTTCAGGTACCAAATAAAACACATTTGCTAATACGGAAACGTAAAAGCCATCAACATAAAACATGAGCTACTTTACGCTCTCCCTCCTTACATATTAGATGAAACTGTGGAGTATTTGGGTGGATTGTATACTGCTGCGGTACGACTGCAAAACAAACAAACAGAAAAAAAAAAAAAACAGTGAATCTGATTATTATAAAATCAATAAACAGCAGTGTCTCTTCAACTAATTCCTCAGACTGGATCGAAATCACTTGAAATGAACGCATGACCCACTGACAGTGAAGCAAGCATGCTCTGTGGAACTTGACTGGTGATAATGATCAACAAACCAAGCCACATTAATTCTGTACCCCAGTACAAGAATAAACTCAAGTAGAAGCACTTTCTGGCGATGGAATGCTCAGAAGTCTGAGAGACTATTCAAAGGAAGCAAAACTACAACTGAAGTGCAAGGACCGAAGTGCAACAACGATGGCTTTCCATGAAGACATTCCCCGTGAAATGTTTATAGAGAGGCTGCTGTCTGCTCTGAAGAGAGACAGAGTGGAAATTTGGCAACATTTCCTTCTGCACATAAGGCCAAAGCAGAAGGAGGCAAAACACAGGCACACAGGGCCACCTCGGGGGTTTGTGCTGTCAGGGTCTGACAGAGAACCTTTCACGTCTTGCCAAATCCAAATCAACCTGCTCCAGCGATGTACGTGTAGGACAGCGGGAGGAAGCACTATCTGCTGTATGGGTCATCGGGGTAATTTCTGCTTCGACTTTCATTGTTGTTGCTGTTATTGTTACTGATGTTGGCCAAGTACCCTCTCCTAGACAATGGCTCGGGTTCTTCGTCCTGACTGTCCTCCACCATGTCCTCCATGGCTGGGTCGTCTAGCACTACTGCACCAGGGCCTGAATCAGGAAGGGCAGACCTCAAGGGGATTTCAGACAGAGGAGAGCCACTCCGAGATTCAGATGGGGCAGGGTTGTTTGAAGTGTCTGTAGGGACTGCGTTTGGTATGATGTTGAGGCTGCTTTCCCCTGACGGTGCTGGGTTACTTGCCTGTGCTGCTCCTGCAGGTGTCTGTGAGCCGCGGTGAATGCGGTGGCTCACCACTATGTTGTTGCCGAAGCCACCCATAGAGGCCATGGTGGTGCTGCGCTCCCTCTGGACCACCGCCGTCATCCCACCCTCGGCCATTAGACGCCGGATACGGGAAAGTGCATCTTCACCTGGGCCAGGATCCGACTGGGACTCACCTGACATGCCACAAAATAAATAAACAAACAAACAAACAAACAAACAAATAAATAAAAAAAATGTAAAATAAATAAATAAAAAATTGTATCACTTTATTCAAGAAGCTAGCAACTACCTATGAAAATAATCAGTATGTATTATAATATTATTATTATTATTAATAGCAGTTAATTTTTATTTACATTACTCAAACTGTCATGAATTTATATTATAATTGAATGAATGATAGGGACGAGCTGGCTGGTAGCTGACCAATTTAAGGGGAAAAATCTACGGAAAAATTGGGGGGGTCGAAAAGAATCATCAATGTAAAACACCATTAGGTTTAAAAATGTTTGTGTCAGCAGACAGTTTTATATATAATCTATAATTAGACATTTGTTACCTGCTCCAGAATAATACGGATTAAGTCACAAGGTAGTGTTTTGAGTAAGAGCCAAAGTAAGTTGAAAATGGCGTACCCGGACGAAAATGCAATGTCACAAAAAGCATAATCTTCGAAATGACCAAGTTCAAATATCCATAAACACAATCTATCCATGCTAAAATACATATCCAAGTTGTAAAAGAATATATCCACTTATTTTACTGATTTTCTAACCACTTTAATGATTGCTCAGGGTATTTCTTTATTATCCATATTCACTACCAGATTACTCTACTAATCATATAACAGTAAACCAATGAGAAGCCTCAAAACATACATGACTCGGTGTAAATAGAACTCATCTGTTGCTAGGAAGATCGTACTGATTGGTCGAGAGCCAGATTCATTCAGTGTATGGATGTTAAGGCGTTTCAGATTCTGTAACTGCTATTTTCTCAAAAGTAGCATTTCCTGATTAGCCACATACAAAATGATGTAACTCAGTCAATTTTCTTGCTATAATCATGTATTATACCTCATTTTGAAGCAGAACTACTGGATACGGATTGAAACTTCCTACTTAATCTGTATTGTGCTGAAGCGGGTCACAAATGATTCTTCAGGAAATCTGTTCTTGTAAACATATTTATACTTGTATAATATATTAGTTTAATAATTTGAGTGTAATTTATGATAAGTACTTCTATCTTTTGATGGAATAAGGACTTGTTGTTAGTATTATTTTTATTATTGACATCGCAGTACCATGGCTAGTGGTCAGTGAGTCACTGTGGGTACTGGGATCGTGGGAAGCAGCTCCATGAGCCACTGTGTCTGGTGGCTCACTGCGTGGGAGTGTCTCTGTACTGGCGGTCTGCACTTCACTGGTCTCTGCCACTGAGAAAAAGACAATATAGTCCATTTTACATAACAAAGCTTAAGATAAACACTAATTCCTTGATGCATGGTGTATAAAAATGGTCACGGTGCTTGACAAAGCAAGCAGTAAGACTGCATGTGTTCCAGTAGTATAAGTGTAACAAATCAACCGGTACATTAAATTAAATAAGCATGGGAGAATAAGAGTGGGTGGAAAAGTTCATAGGCTGACTAAGAAGAAGTAATGTAAGAGCAATGGAAATTGAGTGTTTCTGTACCATGAGTACCCAAGAGCTGCAAAATTGATAGAAGATGCATGTAAACTGCAGGGGAGACTACGTTGAAAGATAAACCATTGCATCTTGGCCAGTCTATGAACTTCACCTCAGCCCACCCTCAAATATAAACCCAGAAGATAAGCAAGAGACACTGCCATGGTGTATATATATGTGTGTGTGTGTGTGTGTGTGTGTGTGTGTGTGTGAGAGAGAGACTCTTACAGTGCTGTGGTGTGCGTATGGTTTGAAACGAACTTGTTGAGGGCAGCTCTCTCTCCGTCTGTGTCTCTGCATTCTGTAGACGCACCACAGGAGTCTGTGTGCCCTGGGAGGTCACTGAGGGGGCGAGCTGACGAGGTTGCAGACCGATAGCACTCATGAGTCCCATGTCTCTGTCTAGCCGCCAGCCAGACCTGCTTGTCCTTTACCGGGAGAGAAAATGATCATGACCATAAAAACTAATCAGAGATCTGTAAATGTCAAGAAGGACGGGTAGAGGGATTTCTCATCCTCACCGTTCCACTCCACGTGTCCGACTGCTACTACTGGCAGTGAACAGAGGATCCGATGGCTGATCAGCGCTGCTGTCTCCCTCGTTACGGTAATCACTGAAAATATAGGATCGTATTGTTTGTAACACACTAAAACGACAACACATAACCACTTCATAAATACAGCACTCCTCAGAAAAATAAATAAATAAATAAAAATTCGCAGGATTCAACAGGCATACCCTAAAATGAACTGATCTAGGCTTGTTCTAAATAAAGCAGCAGTTTCAAAAGGTATTCAGGACAGAGCCAATCCACCTGTAACCTTCTTATAAAGCAAACATTGGTAAGTCTGTTTTCCAGACAGAGTCCCTACTTTCCTGTCCATAATCATGACAACAATCTAATAAGTGACTGCATCACAATCAGACTTTCTCTCCCTCAAAGTCAGTAAATCTTCCTGAGCATCCACACACTTACACAGGTCTGCAGATGACCAGGTCTCCTTTGCTGGTCCCGTAAGCCAGACCCATGCCAGGTTCAGGCAGCCAGCGTGCCGAGTTAATGCTGACATGTCTACGCTGATCTGGAGCCATGGGGTACACCACATTATACACCATCTACACAAGACAGACACGAGGGTTAAAAACACACAGTATACACACAATGAGGTCCGGTAGAAACAGTCACTCACCCTGATGGAAGTTTCTCCTCCATGCGGCTGCTGCAGACGGAACACTTGTGCCACCATGTGGTCAGTGGTAGGATGAAGCAGGATCCTGCGGGAGGCCAGGCCCACCATCACATAGCAACCAGTTGGAGACAGGCTCACAGAGATGGCATTGGGACCTGATTATATCACAGTGAGCCAATCAGATGAGACAGCAATGAAAACAGTCACCATGACCAGACATACAGACATCCCTTAATGTTCCCGATATGGAACACTTACCGAACCGCTTGGTATAGAGCATCTCTCCCAAGTTGTGAGGGGCAAGAGAGTAGACAGCAAGAATGCCCTCATCTGGAAAGCCACGCTGACTGCTGGGTATGAAAACAGCCAACAGCTGCCCGTCAGCTGATATATCGCAGCTTGCATCATTATAGATCTTACAGTGTGGAACCAGCACGTTCACCGAGGCTACACGGAGTCGAGATACAGCCAAAATAAATCAAAGGGTACAACTGCATTGTATTTGAGAAAATAAAGACACACTCTATGTATAAGACAAGAGGATAAAACAGTTACCAAATACCAAATTCAAGAACATCAACAAATAAAAGCACAGTGGCGCTGACGTCAAATCAGAATGTATACTCCGACTCCTGTTTTTAGTTTTACTCGAAAAAATTACCATTGCTGATCTCCGGTAGGTCAAATTTGGTGAAATCCCACCATTGCAGTCTATAGGTAGTGTTGGCGATGTTACTGGCTACCGCAGACTGACCATCACCAATAGAAGCCCCTGGAAATAAAGATAAATGCTTTCTAGTCACGTTTGTCATGTCTCTACAATAATAATAATAATAATATTAATAATAATAATAATAATAATAATACTGACAATAGCAATAAACATGTCTTGTACAAAATACCTGCTAATACTCTGTTAATTGAGGAGTGTGTTGCCAGACCTGACTGCCCCCTTTCATGGAAAATGCCAGCATAGGGAAGATATTCAGGCAACAGGAACCGTCTTTAATTTAAAATAAATTTTTAAAAAAAGGGAAAATGAAACCATGTTAGAGAAATTAAAAACACTGATTAATCCATACAGACGCAATTTCCACTTAATCTACAAAACAGATAAACTAACGAGATTAAACACTCAGGGTTACTAAAGTAAGCAAACAAACTATACACGATAGTTATTTACTGACCGTGGCACAAAGCGACCGAGGGAGGGTGCAGACATTCGTGCATTGCGTGGCATTCTGTGTCTTGTGCGGTCTCCAGGTTCTCTATTAGTAGAGAGATAAAGTACATGTATTTATTCAATCTGTACCCAATGAATATGAGCAATCAGGCATTCTGATTGGCTGATCTACTTCTAGGTATCATCCCATATACCATTAGTAGGAATGGCAGTACAGAAAAAAAGTGGTCACCACTTTGCGCTAAGCTGAAACCCTAGCCAGCCATTGTTTCCTGATCTTTCTAGACTTATTCTACAAAAAGAAACAAAATTTAGAATTAAATAATTTGATGGTAAGAATACATTTTTTTTTCCTTCAATAATCAGACCTTTCCCCCCAAAAGGCAAATTTAGCAGCCTGCTGTGAGGAACAGGCCTCCAGTCCTCGGCGTTGCCTGATGCTGGTGACTAGGCGAGAAAGCACCGTAACCAATCTGTGCGGTTAAGCCTCCATGATAACTGTTTCTACAATAAAGTATTTGGTTGTATGAATGTAAAACTTATACTTTTTTTTATTTTTACACTAGAATTTAAAAAATTTAAATTAAAATGCTACATCTGTTACAATCCAGCTGAAATACAGACTTATTCCACTTCCTCTGACTGTATATGATTAATAGCCTGATCATGGTCGTGGAATAACTGTCAAACGCAGTGTACATACACAACATGTATGACAGATCCATATTTGCTCAAGTACTAAATGAATCAAGAAGCAAATAAGATTAATTTAATTTAAATAAGTATTAATATCAGCATATCAATAATGAAAACAAACAAGACAATCTTATCTTGAATTCAAATTACAGAATGAAAATACTCAGATCTAAAGCACCGTTCTAGTAATTTGTTGTATGCATCAACCAGCATCTGTGTCTAAAGGGATAAATGATGATATAATCAAGCAATCAGGCATTCCAATTTGGGAACAGTCACACCTATTAAATTGTTTGAGATTTAAATAAAGTACTACATTCACAACAGTCACTCAAGAGAGCATTACACCTACTCTATGTCTTCATAGTCAGCATCGCTGCCCTCTGCTGGCGTGGAGGAAGGATTGCCCGCCTGGTTGTCAGAGGACGTGGACAGAGTGCGCAGGCGGTTCTGTAAAGAGCGCTGACGAATGCTTTCTCTTCTAGATAGATACTGAATCATCCTCTGGGCATAATATGCTGCTGGAGACAGCCTACACAACACAAAAACCATGAGAAACCGCACAGTAGAGGAATCTTACACACCTAAGTTTAAACACACCCTTACATACCTGGCAGGATCTGGGTAAATGGGATGATCACGGGAACCTGACATGTCGTACCGGGAGAAAGGAAAGAGAGAGGACTCCAGAAGCCTCCTAAAAACAGAGATTAAAACAGAGATTTCTAATTCCTAATCATTTAACAGTTTTATGACTAATTACTTGGATTTATGAGATTATACCTCACTTAGAAGTCTTTTGTGTGTTTAGCATTCTATTAATATTGTTTTCAATTAAAGCTAAATTATTCAACCATTTATTATCCTTCAAAGCGTTCTCATTTTGAGACCACATGGCATCTTTAAAAACACAATTAAAGACATCAGATTTAAAGCAACTCATATAACCTGGAGGAGAAAACTGTGATGGTAAAGATATCCATTGGAATAAGATTCCATAACTAATCTGCATGAGATTTCAGAAGACAACTCAAATTACTTGGAAATGTCATTTGGAGGATAAAACTCATAACATGCATGCACACAACCTTCTGAGCGAGTCCTCGTCAGTGTTGTCCACAGGCACATCTGGGTTTAAGGCTTCTTGTGCTGCTTCCGTGGAGGGATTGGTTGTGGCCTGCTGATACACTCTCTCCCACTGGCCTGTGTCCTGATTATACACCAGGCCCATAGGTTGTTGGGCCTGCATAGGTTGCTGCGGCTCTTCTGTGGGATGGGATTCTTCCCTCGAACTCTGGGCAGGTACCTCAAAGGCGGGCACAGGAATCTGCCAGTGGGGCCCCTCCTGAGCTGAGGTAGAAGAAGCTTGGCCTGAAGGCTCCCAGCGCTGGGTGTCATGGTTGAAGGTGAGGAGGTTGTGGCATGAGCGACAGCGGTTAGGGTGGTTGTGGTGGAGGTTGGAACTGCTGGTACTGTCGCCAGGATAAGCAGAGCTCCGGTGCGAGGGCCCTGCTCTTTCCGAGTCTACGTTGCTGGAGAGCAGGTCCTGCATGGGCCCCTGAGTGCCTGCTTCCCGGCTAGAGCCTGCTCTCTCGAGATCCTGCATGCGCTCGTATTCCATGAAATAGCGGCTCAGGTTGCACTGGAGGACGTTGCGGATAGAGGCTGGGTTATTCCGTTGGGAGTTGTCATAAAAAGGGTGATGACCACTACTGGTTCCGTCACTGGCTCTACCTTGCCTTGGGTCGGCGCCAGGAAGTCCAAGGCCACGGCCCTCTGTGGCTGATGTATAGATGGGTGAAGAGGAAGAGGAGGAAGAGCCATCAGGGTACCTATGCAGGGAGTGCAGACCCACGGAAGAGGAGCTGGTCCTGGGAGGGGGTATGATACCCCTTCCCATAATGCCTACTGCTGCCTCACCCAGCGCAGCTCCAGAATTGGTACCCAACAAACTAGTGGACCAGTCACTAACTGGCAACCGAGCTGAGGGCTCTTGAGTGCCACCCAAAGCTATGCTAGTTCTGAGAGATGACAGGCCTCGATGCAACGAGCTCCCAGCTGTGCTACTATGCACACTGCTAAAAGCAGAAGGCCTGTCTGAGGAAGGTCGTGGTTGGCTGGGAGGCTGTGGGTGCGGATGTGTGTGAGTGTGAGCAGAGTCTGTTGGCTGCAGAGCAGAGGAGTTCTGAACATTTCGAGGCGTGGCAGCACAACGACTGCACAGGCAACCGAGTCCCAGGTGCTGGGTGCAGCTCTGATGAGGGGGTCGATCAGCTAGCTCACTGCGCCCGTGATACTGAAACAGAGGCATGTTGTGAGAAGGTTCACGGGGTTCCGTTCCTCCAGAGGAGCGAGACGACAGAATGTGCAAGAAGTTGTGCAAAATCGGAGTGCGGCGAACAGGAGGGGAGCGGAGAACAGAACGCTGGCGGAACAGAGCCATTTCCATGCTGTCCATGGGAACATCAGAGTCGTCCTCGTTCTACCAAAATTATTTAAGGGACATTTAGAACACATGAGACCAGGAATTAATAATAACATTTAAACCTTTTACATCAAAAGTGATAAGGTATTAATTTCTGTGATTTTATCTGCACTATATCAGGTCATTCCTCTCAACTGTATGGAAACAGGTACATGTTCCTTTCCTCAACGCTAAAAAACAAAAGGATTTGTACCTGTTGGTTAGTCGGGTTCACGATAGCAGTTAGAAGATTGTGGCCAAGAGGATCAAACCTTACAAGCCTGAAATGAGATTTGAATGTGTACAAACAATGAACAAGGGACAAGTTCAAAGCTGTAGGGCTCCAGAAACTACCCCCAAAACAAATATCCTACCTCACGCGCTCAGTCTCGCTACCTGTCTTGACTACAGCAAAAGGCTCGGGCCGACTCCAGTCCCAGAAGTGCAGCTCGTTGTTGGTGGCAATAAGTAGCAGCTGAGCTGTGGGGTGAAAGGCCAGGGATGCGATAGCTATATTCCCTTCTGTGAACCAGCTCTCACTACCTCCCTGCATAACAAAAGTACGGCACACATTAACACCAAAGGACCAGAATGAATATGAATACACTTTTGTCATACTAAGAATAAAAAAAAAAAAAAATGAATTCAAGTCCTGGAGAACCATCAATCTCAATACTTCCAAAAAAAAAATTCTAATAGAGATCTGGAGACTGATTACATATTGCCCGATTAAAAAAATGTCCTACACTGTAATATTTTGTTGGCCTGCCTTTAGCCTTGTTCACAATGCACAATCAGCATTGTTTCGATAAACTGAAGCAGCATTACATCATTTATTTCCATCTAGAGTTGGAATCAATATCCACTGGCATTTTGAATTAATGAAAGGGAAACCAAACCACTCCCATAAAGTCTTTTCCAGCACATCCCAAAACTTTCAACAGGGTTAAGTTCAGGACTCTGTCGTGCCAGTTCATGTGTAAAAATGATTCTACTTGCTCCCTGAAACACACGTTCAGCCCCAATTTTAGATCCGTGCAATCAGGGAAGGAAAAAGTCCATTGGGGTGTAACTTGCTCATTCAGTACATCCAGATCGTCAACAGACTTCATTTTATTGCAACATAATGATGCTGAGCCTCGATCTGACCAGCCGAAGCAACAATGCCATGGAGATTTGGGCAGTTGTGGCTCAGTGGTTAAGGCAATGAGTTACTGATCCGAAGGTTGCGGGTTCAATCCTCAGTACCACCATTGTTGCGCCCTTGAGCAGGGCCCTTAACCCTCAGCTGCAAGTTGCTTTGGATAAGAGCGTCTGCCAAATGCCGTAAATGTAATGATTATGATATTTAAGGCTAAAATAAGTTCGACAAAATATCAGAGTGGACAACTTTTATTTTGGTGGTATATAGGACTAAGTATATATGTAACGGAAATATAAAGACAAGCAAACTATCAGTAGACAAATCTAGTCTATTAGTTAATATTTAGAGCTTGTGTAGCTAACAGCTACACTCATTCAGAAAGCCTACTCATTCAAAGTTCATTTCATACACGGAAGCATAAATAAACCACACCCTCTAAAGGTATTTTAGTATATACTACAAGGAAACACTTTTTCCCTTTTAAAGTGTGATAATGACAACACCAGCTGCTCCAAGTGACTGAGACAAATAGTGAGTGTTCGATGTTTTGATTCAAGCATCATCCGCTCAGAGTAATGTTTTTAATCCTGAGTTGGTGGACTAATCAGACTGCGCCGTTCCCATATGTGACCCCGTCTGGCAAAATGAGTCACAGTGACCAAAAATTCAAAATTGAGTTAGCCA
>JAQMYF010000007.1:6179956-6202254 GCA_030014195.1 Neosilurus mollespiculum
TTTGTAGACTCTACCCTACACATGAACATTACATCCTACCTCAGCTGATTGTTGCACACACAATTTGCACTCTGTACTACTCTGTGCACACAACAACCACACTCACTGGACACCTTGTGTGCAAACTGTACTGCACCGACACTTTACAGACACTTGACTTTACATACATTATTACTTATAAAAGTGCCACCGCATTTATATTTCATTTTATATATTTTTGTATTCTGTATTTTATTTTAGATTTTATTGGCTGGAGGCTGGAGTTTATCCCCAGTTTCCTTAGTGTGAAGTGAATAGGAGCTCAACTCCTCCTGGATGGGATGCTAATACATCACAGGTTACCTTCCCAGTATTTTTACTGAAACCCATTTATACTGCTGGGTGGACAGCGGCACACAGAGGCACATAAATAGATATTTAGCATACACCAAAATGCAAAACTCTGATTTATCTATTAGATTACTGAGTTGGAGAAAACAATTAGCGGTTGGGTAATGATAAAACATTTTTGCCTTGGTATTAAAGTTGATTTTGTGAACAGAATTCTTTGGCAAGGTAGCTGCTGTGTGAAACGTGGTTATTTTACACAGTGTCCGTGCTTTGTGTAAGTATGTGATAAACTCGGCACCTTAAGCCGCGAGCAATGTTAAAACTCATCATCAGAATGTAATGCAACTCGGCCATTTTTTAGAACAAATATGAATAAATGTCCATCTGCCTTAAATCAATGTCCATACACTGATAATATTCCATATTTGTGGTTGTTTAATCCAGTGAACTCATGACTATGGCAGTAATAGTCCAAGTAATGTGAGGTGTATATAGGTGCAGCACTATTATAAACTGTTGAACAGATCCAAACTGCCAGATGTAGACAAAGGCATTCAGAGCACTGGTGCTGGTATCTGATGGCAATAATGTGATAGCTGTTGACAGAGACTTGGGAAGCTCGTCACCTTCAACTGGCCCAGCGTCTGTATCACTACCTACAGTACTATCAAGCTTGCTTGCATTGTTTGTGTACTCGCCCAAAATCTAATTCAAATTCAACCCCTTACCAGTACGTAAAGTCGAGGCTGCATTTCATTGTGAGCTGGAACAGTATTTTATTTCTATACTTGTTCCAATTTTGATAAACAAAAGCATTCAAAATCTAAGCTACAACCGCAGTGCACAGGCACAGGTTTAGAGTGATATTGAGACATATGTGGGTGTACCTTTTCACCCTAGTGAGTAACATTGTTGGGCCATTTGCGCCAGGCCAATGTAGGTTCCCAGTCCCTCTCTATATCAATCGCAGGTAAAACGGACAACTGATTTTATTGGCACTTTGGATGTGTTCAACACTTATTAATGGATCCATGCTTGGCACGTCGCTTCCAGTAGTAACGGATAGGATCCTGCCACTACACAGATAGAGTTTACCGGTGTATAATACGTATATACATCTCCACTTCTGTTTAAACCTTGCTCCACATGCTCAATCACTCTTAGAGCCTTCCTGGCAGCCCATCCTCCCATGGACACGTGATCTTCAGTGGCCGCACTGGTGGATAATGAGTCCACTGAGGAGGGGTGGCAAAGCACCTTATTTTCAGAAACTGCAAAGAAAAGAAAGACCTTCAGCATGTAATAATAATGTAATAATAAAGTCTTGCTGACGGCTCATACATATTCAGGCTTATTTGAATTCTTGATTGATCCTAACCAAGCTTGGCGGATATACAGTAGAGAAGTCATCTGTTTGATTGATCTGATCAGACTCATGATGTGATGTGTGTGTGTGTGTGTGTGTGTGTGTGTGTGTGTGTGAGTGATGTGAGAATTGTGTGGTGACTGACCGAGAGCTGCTGCAGTGCAGTGTGCAATCATAAACCCTGAGTTCAATCCTCCTTCATTAACCAGGAACGCAGGTAGCTCACTGAGAGATGGGTTACACAGACGCTCGATACGCCTCTCGCTGATGGACGCCAATTCATGAACTCCTATTGCCAAATAATCTAGCGCCTGGAAAAAATGGAAGTAAACACAGAGAGGCACAATTTCTTGGTTTTGTATATTCTCAGGCATTATAAATGTAATATGTATGAGCAATACCTTTGCTGGGTACTCTCCATGAAAGTTTCCTCCGGAAATAGTCTCTCCTCTTTCTGCGAAGACCATCTAGTGCATTTATCAGGGTTAAACCTTTTCAGTTTTAGAGGCAAAGTTAATAATAGACCACAGGGGTCCAGACACTCCCACCAAAAGGACCATATCATAATATGCCAATATAGAACACGCACAGTAAGTTTGAAAGCCCCAGCTTCAGCGCGCAGCAAGTAAATGCCCGGAAACCTAATATACAGCTTTGCCCCTGTGACATTGAAAAGTAGGTCATACTAGTGAACAAGTATAGCAAGTTTGAAAGCTCCAGCTTCAGTGCACTGCAAGTAAATATCCGGAAACCTAAGTGTGACGGACAGACAAACAGTGGAACAGACGCACGGACAGACGGACGGACCCATTCCTATAGCTCTTTGTGGGCGGAAAAGTGCAGATTACTTATGACGTGACAGATCTTCTGTACAGAAAGGATACAGGATTATCAGTAGCACTGTTAATTTCAGTATTTATGATATTTTTCACAAAAGCAATCGTATCGTTGACGATGCCATGGACCTGCGAAAAATAAAGATGGTACTGATCAGGCTGATTTTCAATTTCGAACAAAAAGATTTCAAGTACAAAGTCTCTCAGAGCCAGTTAAAATGCTCTGAGCTTACCTGAGGACAGCAACGCATAGTGTAGGCATCCTGGACATGGTCACAAAACCTGTGGCTTTCTATAAATGCAAACATCAAGTGAAAGGACCAGTTTATGCAAGTCTTAAACAGTTTAAATTAAGCTTCAAGGCTTTTGCAATGTTTTCACCTGCAATCTCAGAGGGGTGGTGATCAGAGTCCAGAAGAGCACGGAAACGCAAGGCCACCTCTTTCTGTCCTGGGTGGGGACGCAGCTCATGGATGTCTGCAAGAGGTTTGGTGTGTATGCGTATGGAGTTTTGTTGTAACAGGTGCTGAAACAGGTCATATTTTAAGGAGACGTTTCACTGAATTTCTCCATTTACCCGTCACTAATATGCAAACAGCTCTCTGTTTCTACTATGGCACGGTGAGATACGTACTGTTATCTAATGGAGAAAGTTTAACAACAGCTGCTGAAGTAAAACAGTGAAGTACTGAACCCCGTGTACGGCGTCAATCCA
The DNA here is from genome assembly GCA_030014195.1 of Neosilurus mollespiculum. Classification (NCBI taxonomy): domain Eukaryota; kingdom Metazoa; phylum Chordata; class Actinopteri; order Siluriformes; family Plotosidae; genus Neosilurus; species Neosilurus mollespiculum. Next base: position 6,183,204 of record JAQMYF010000007.1, read on the forward strand.
TTTTTGGCACCCTTTATAAAATGCATCAGTAATATAAATAAAATAAAACATACCTTAAATATTTTAAATATTTAAAAATATTACACACTGTAATAATATAAATTATCAAAAATTAATAAATAGGAAAATTTGGTTGTTAGAATCAATTAAATAAAAATTTTCTTTGCTAAAAAATATATACTGACTCATCATCTTACTCATTTGCAGAACTGCTTAATTATTTTAGGGCTATGGAGAGGCTGGAGCCTTTATCAGCCAACACTGGGCGAAGGCGGGGTACACCCTACACAGCTTGCCAGACCATCGCAGGGCCAACACACACACAATCATTAACACTCACACTTACACCTAGGGGCATTTTGGAACAGCCAATTAGCCTAATGTGCATGTCTTTGGACTGTGGGAGAAAACCAGGGCACCGGGAGGAAACCCACATGAACACAGGGGAAACATGCAAACTCCACACAGAAACGGCCGAGCCCAGGACCTTCTTGCTGTGAGGCGGACGTGCTAACCACTGTGCCACCATTAAATATATGCAGCCTCTAAATATATACAACTATGTTAACTCGGAGACCAATTTTAATAGGGATCTCCAATAATAGTGGTCTCTGCATTTTTTCATAGCTGTATATTATACACTGTGTGCCAAGTTATTGAAATAGAAAGCTCTTACTTCTTGGAAATTTTGCAGTTATTGTAGTTGATGTTTGTGTTGTTGTTGTTGGTAGTGTCGGTTTTGTTGGTGTTGGTAGTGGTGCTGGTGTTGTTGGGGATGTTGGTGGTGGTGTTTGTGGTATTGGTAGTGTTGTTGTTGTTGATGATGGTGGTGGTGTTGGTAGTGGTGTTGTTGTTGGTGTTGTTGTTGCTGTTGGTGTTGGTTTTGTTGTTGTTGGTAGTGTTGTTCGCAGTGGTGTTGTTGTTGTTGGTGTTAGTAGTCATGGTGATGTTGATTTCTGTACTTGAAAAATTAAGATAATTTTTTGTTTGCTCTTATTAGAAATTTTGCTGTTATTGTTGTTGATGTTGGTGTTGTTGCTGGTGGTGTTGATTTTGGTGTTTGTGGTATTGGTAGTGTGTTATTGTTGTTGATGGTGTTGTTGTTGTTGATGGTATTGTTGTTGCTGTTTGTGGTGGTTTTGTTGTTGTTGTTGGTTTTGGTGTTGGTGGTGTTGGTATTGGTAGTATTGTTGTTGTTGTTGCTGTTGTTGCTGGTTTTATTATTGTTGTTTTTGTTGGTGTTGGTGGTGGTGTTGGTGGTGATGCTGATGCTGTTGTTAGTGGTGCCCTTTTAAATTCATTAGACATTAAAGGAAATGGTTTGGTGCTTCACTCTTGACTTGAGACTTGATCAGATTTATAAGTGAATTTGAATTATAAGTGTACCTGACCGGTGCATCATTTAAGACTATTTGGAAAAACATGTCTGTATGCAATGCCTGAGCAAAAAGAGCTCAAATATCATGTCTATGTTCTTATGAAGGGTGCCAATGATTTTCTTGCACATTATATATCAAAATAAGCATATCACCATCCGGTCAGTCTGCCTTCTTTTAGCATGTATGTAGCACACAGATTATCCACTTTAAAAATTATGGAATGGCCAAAAATTATGGATCTTCACCCTGGCATTTTACTATTTTTACAAATCACAAACCAAGTTTTGATTAAAAGATGAACACTTTGGCTTCAAGAAACATACCAGAAATTATATAAGTGAAATTATGGCTCATATACTGTATTTTTTACAGATTGATGGAGGACAAAAATTATGGAGTCTTAAAAGGAATCATTTGTAAAAATGGAATTTAGTCGGTACTTTCTAATAGTGATTGGTACAAAGATCTTATTTAGGGGGTTTCAACTTTATTTCACTTAATCAGTTTGGACTATTGTGTGTTGGACTATTGTATTGAATGACATAAAATCCAAGAAAAAAAATCCTTTTTTTTCCAGGTCATATGTCCTCCTTACAGCAAGAAGGTCCTGGGTTTAAGTGCTGGGCTTGGCCAAAGACATGCATATAGGATTAGGTTAACCCGAACCCTTGTAGGATTAAGCGATTCAGAAAATCAGTGAATTATTACATTTTATTCCCAATTTAGTCATAGCCAATTCCCAGCCACCAAGAAGTTCTTTCCTCTTACATGACAGCTACAAACCCTGGGAGGCCGAGGCAAACTAGTGCTTCCTTCAAGGCATGTAAACTGACCTCCTTTCTTTGAGCTTCTGCTCATGCATATTCAGCGGTAGCATAACACAGTCGGAGACAAGTGCTATCTACCCACTTCTGCATGGGTTCACAGATGCCCATGATTGGTGAGTGTCACTTGTGAGTGACAGGGAAGTGATTGTATGGCAATTGTTTTTTGTGTCATATTTGTTAATGCTTATTTAATAAAAAGGTAAAGAGCCAGGGTAACGGTCCGATAAGTGTGGTGAGTTTGTAATGTCTGCCATTTGTTGTTCACCTCAAAAAGGAGAAAAACTCCTCAAAAAGAGAGTATAATTTTTAAACACATGAGGGAAATGGTCCTACTTGCTCAAAAAGGCAGAGGGGTTAATTTAGTGTCATAGTGAAATATCAGGACATGAGTTCTATCCTTATATAGTCTAATTAACAAAATCTTATGTGAATGTGTGGAATCATTTAGTTTATTTTTTTATTTTTTCCTAGATATTGTAATTTTCTAATATATTTATTCTATATGAAAGAAAATGAGAGGTATTTTCTCACCACTGTCAAATGCTTTCGTGGTCCCTTTTAGGACCTCCAGGGTAAGTGCAGCGATGATATCGGCCTGTCTGGCAATGGACTCTGCCCTCTCTACAGCCTCTGCACCCATTGAAGTTATCATCTGTGTCCCATTAATCAGAGCCAGACCCTGGAGATCAGAGCAAATAGAATGTTAAACCAGTCGATATTATCCTTTTTTTTTTTCTTTTTTTAACACAACCCCTTTTATATTACAGTAACACCTTCCTATCAGTTTTGTAAACATTGAATGTAACATATATCCTGCTTCTGCCATATGCAACAATGTTAAGCAGTATTTTTAATGGATTTCCCCCCTCTTTCAACCTCCCCATAGTGTGTTTTTTCTATAATTTCAGCAAGTTACAAAATCAGGCGTCAGATGGGTCAAGGGCACTTTTTCAAGCTAAGGTATACCACTATATCAACACAGAGACAGATAAACATGGTTAAAACCTGACAAAAATGATTAGAGTGATACCTCTTTTGGTTTCAGTGATATAGGTTTTAGCCCGTGTGCTTCCAAAACCTGTGTGCAACACAAAGGTACAAAGCAACAACTTAGAATTATGGCATTTGGCAGACGCCCTTATCCAGAGTGATTAGATTTGTAATTTTTATAAATTAGGGTTAAGGGCCTTGCTCAAGGGTCACAACAGTGGCAGGCTGGTGGTACTGGGACTTGAACCCCCAACCTTCAGATCAGTAACTCAGAGCTTTAACCACTGAGCCACCACTGCAAACACTGAAAAGGATTTGCTGTAAAAACAAATATATCTCTTAATGCATTCATCAATAAGTTTCATAAACACAAAGACATTATTGGGAGTACTAAGATCGTACATATTTTGCATCAGCCCATCCACTCTTTGGTGACCACATTTTGCCCTCTCCCATCAGCCCCAGAGCCAAGTGTGAGAGAGGAGCAAGATCTCCACTGGCTCCCACTGTTCCCTTCTGAGGAACAAATGATAAACAGGATGCTGAGGAGACAAGAGGAAATAACATGGAAATTAAAATGCAGTTTCACTCCCAAAGGATACCATTAGATAGCTCACATGTAACAAAGAGGTCTCTAACAAGCCTCTGCGGGTCTTGTGTTTCTTGGCATTAAAGAACTAAAGAAAATATTCTTCATTATCAGTGGATGTTCTCCAAGTGTAACATCACTAAAAGCTTTTATGTACCGTTGAATGCCTGGACCATACTGTGCAGGGTTTCCAGAGATATCCCACTGTGTCCTTTAGCCAGGACGTTTATTCTGAGGGCAAGCAACATGCGAGTCCTTTCAGGGCTCAGAGGGGTGCCAACACCTTCATACACACACACACACACACACACACACACACACACACAATTTAATAATGAAAAATGTATTTCATGGAAACCACGTAGCATATTACTGAAAATCCTAGCTATCATCTCACCTGCTGAGTGTGAGCGAATAAGATTCTCCTGCAGTTCCCTACAAAAGAGAAATATCCTAAACATACCACAGCAAGTTCTCATGCATTTTAATCTGCTGGGCTGAATTTTACACCCAATTATTCAAAAATATTGAAAGTGTGATTGTACTTGAGTTTGCTGATCGGGATGACGGTCCGGGCGAACTTCCCGAATCCAGTGGTGATCCCGTACACAACTGGAGAACAGAAAACAACTGGATATAAGTACAATGCCCCTCCCCTCCCTCTTCCCTTCTCTAGTAGGATAAAACGTTTCGGCAAATGAATGAATGGATGAATGGATGGATGAATAGTATAGTTTTATGTACCTCAGAGCACACAAATTACACACAAGGAGATAAAACAAACAAAAACAATATTGCACCTACTTTTATTTTCTTTCACTATGGTGTCCAGAAGTTCCCTGGACTGCTCGACTTTTCTCTCAGCCTCAGGATTCAGCTAGTTATAATAACAACAACCAATATTCGGTTAGTTATATAATATTTAATATTTAGTTAGTAATGCTAAAAAAGTTTTTTTTAATTAAAGTGGCCCATTCACTTACCAAGCATATAAAATAAAGAAAAATACAATAAAATGGAATCAGCCACATGGACTTTCTGAAACTGCTTCCGTCCTCTATGCAAGTGTTAATGACCCCTTCACTGGGCATGAGGACATTAGTAAACATTGCCATTTTGAGGTGAGCGAGAGGACAGAATACGTGATCTTGGACTTTTCCACGTTCTACAAATTGGTGTTGCACTGCAAGTTATCGCTTAAACGCATGAACGTTCCTCTGGTCACGTAGTCTAGTTATTGTTATTTTAAACAGACACAGAACCAGAACAAGATGTAAAACGGGTAAATAAGAAACACTAAGCTCATGAGTGGATGAGGTTTCGCCAGAAAACTTTTATATTCAGCCAAAATGAACTGATAATGGAAGATAAAACACATAGACTGTTTACTTGTGAATGGGCCCCTTTAAAGTGTTCAAAATACAATTGTGCTATGGAATATTACAATATTCATGTTATTAATGACATACAGATATGAATGATACATCAGCCATGGCTTATTTCCATAAAAAATCAGATGTTTATACCTTAATCTTGTAAAGTCCTTTTCCTAGGTTTACCAGATCAGTGGAATTCAGACTGTTGCCATCTAAGGAAAGGTACTACACACACAAATCAACACATCTCTCAGCAGACTTTATAATAATGTCTTTTTTTTTTTCATTAGTAGACCAGCTGGAAGTCAAACTCCCTTTAAATCTGTTTAAAATTTCCCATCAGCATTCATAATGAGAACTTTATGCAAAAATGTCATTCTTCAAAGATGTCGTATTTATAAGGAGCTCCTAAAGGGACATGTATTTAAAAAAATAGGTAATAATTAACTAATATTTACCGAAGGCAAGAGGGGTGTCTCTGAATAGTTAAATTCAGTGATATCCACTGAGCCTGAGGCAAACAGTACATACTGCATGGAAATGCACACTAGTATTATTTTTATGGTTTATTTCTTTCATTTTTTTAAATCATGACAGACACATGAGCTCTCAGTGCATGTGCAAGCAGGTGAATAGTAACAGTGTCTCTTTAATTCTTTTTAAGATTTTTAGTATTTTAGTATAAACTACATGAAAACATAAAGAAAGGCTAAAGAGAGAGATTTATAGTTAATATTTACATATTTTAACCATGACAAAGGCAGGTCAGGTCAGCTCTGTGCCCTCTGAGCAGAAGTGGATGCTGTGTAGATAATGATTATCTTAGCCATTCACAGTTTAGTATATACTACATGGAAACATAAGAAAAACAAAATTAAACTAGGTTTTTATGGAATATTTTCCATTTAAAAGCGTAATAATGATGACACTGTCTGTTCCAATAACAGTGACAAACTGTGATTGTCTGTCATTTTAATCCAAACATTATCCACTTGGAATAATGATTTTTAATCCTGAGATGGTGGACCAATCAGATCGCGGCACTCCCATGTAGTAAATACTAATAGAAATTATCAGGTACGTATAAAACACTTTTGGTGCACACGAGAAAGCATCTGGTGCAAAAAAGTATTATGAAGACACTTTCTAATTTATTTTTTAATTTATTTTCCACATGTCCTGTTAGGGGCTCCATGTACTCATAATATTAATCACCTTTCCCCCCTTTAATGCATAATTTAGAGAATTTACACCCTTGTTATCAGTCCTGTTAGAAAGGAATTATTCTCACCTCCTCCGGCTCTCTGTAGGCTCTTGTTCTAGTTATTCTTGTTAAGATGGACAACTGTTAAAATGACACATTTCTAAATAAACTTATCTGACACATGAATATCATGTGTCATGTTCTAAAAGTAGGATCTAAGATGTTATATTCTGGTTTAAATAAAAACAAACAAACAAACAAAAACAAACAAACAAAAAAAAAAAAACAAGCACAAAGAGAACATTTACACTGTTGTAACGATACAATATGAGGATACAGATATGACATTCCCGGTTGGCTGGGAATGAAGTCGGAAGACATGGTGTCTCCTTTGATCTCTGGACAAATCAAAATAAGACAAGGACATATTACATGAAAAACAAAAATCAATGTTTTACATTTTGTTACAGAAACTTCAAGAGAAGTGTGAAACATGAATGTGCTCAGCATTACCAAGCTCAACAAAGTCATTGTCCTCCAAGACGTCATCAATGGTATCATCCGCATCCAACAGTCCTTGTCCCTGACACCTCCTGGCTACAAAGCACACATCTTTAACATGAGAAAACCCTCCATTATCAGGCTTGTTCTTGACATAGCGCTTGAGAGCCTCCACCCCTAACCACTTCACAGTGTAGGACGTGTCCTTACAGGGTACAGTCAGCCACTCGTCTCTTACATGCACAGTAAAACGCGGCATTGTTGCTTTTTTGTGTACCAGGTGTGATGGCTAGTCGGGTTTAAAATAATGGAAGATAAATGAGGGACAGCATTTGGTGGAGGCCACCAGACTCAACAGACCAATGAAATGGCACGTAATGAATCCCTCCTCACTGCGGTGCAGATGAACCCTAGGTTGTGTTTGAGCAGGTTATCTCTAGCCTTGCTGGATTTATCGTTCAACACATAAACAGGCACACTCAAACACTCACACACAAAATCAAACTTTAACCAAATGATAGAAATGAAATAAAACATGAATCCAAATGTGTTTTATGAACCAGAGAAATTACTCAAAATTTTATTTTTTCCCCCACAATTGGCTTAAACACTAACAATCCCCCCCACCCACACACACACACACACACACACCTCCACACACGCACACACAAACACATATCTTTTTTTATCTTGGTAAGATTCTTTGCAAGGTCAAATAAATGTTAATACTTAAAATTTAATTTTGGGCGGCACAGTGGTGGTTAGCATGCCTGCCTCACAACAAAAAGATTGTAGATTCGATTCCCAGGCTTGGGTGGTGCTTTCGTGGGTACACTAGTTTCCTCCCACAGTCCAAAGACATGCACAGTAGGCTAATTGACTGTTCCAAATTACCCCTAGGTGTGAGTGTGAGTGTGAGTGTGAATGGTTGTGTTTGTTGCCCTGCGATGGTTCAGTGGGAACTCCGCCTTCAGGATGGGCACCAACCTTCCTGTAACACTACTTGGACTAGGCGGTTCAGCAAATGAGAGAGGGAGAGAAGGATTCATTTTAAAAGAAATAAATCAACATGACTTTTTACCGGGGTGAGTGTGGGGTTTTAACAGAATTGAAAATATATAGCCAAAAATCTCATTAAGACACGTGAAAGCTGCAGTTTTTGTACATTTATACATTTAACTTCATAATTTAACATAATTTAACTTGTCCCCCCCCCTACTCTGCCAATCACAAACACTATTCCTCTTATGCTCCTCCTCTCCACTGCACTTGTCTTCTATACCACCAAGTGTTACAGTCAGCAGAAGCGTCCAGTATGAAGAAGCAGTATGAAGCACACGGTCAATCCCAGTGAGTCCCACGACAGATACCCTATCTGCAAGAGTGGAGGGAACCCCCTCTCACCCACTCATTTGTCAAATGTTACTTATATCCTACTATTAGGGCCGTGGGGAGGCTGGTGTCTATCTCAGCTGACACTGGGTGAAGGCGGGGTACACACTGAATAGCTCACCAGACCATCGCAGGATAACACAGACATCTATTCACACTCACACCTAGGGGCAATTTGATACAGCTAATTAGCCTAATGCACATGCGCACTGTGGGAGAAAACCGGAGTACCCAAAGAAAGCCCACAACTAGCCAATTCTACACAGAAACGCCTGAGCCCGGAACTTGAACCCATGACCTTCTTGCTGTGAGGCAGATGTGCTAACCACTACACCATGATGTCTACAGCAGACCAAGTCTCCAGATTCTTGATTAAGCTGAGTTTCTGTTTTATTATCAATATTGCAGTCCTGGGAGTGGATTCTGTTGAATAAAGGAACCGTTAGAAGTTATTCACGGTGGATTCAGAAGCCTGGCAGTGTGTGTGGTGCACCAGTGTGTGCAGATCACCAGTGGATTATCTTTGTTATGATGGTGTTAACAGAGCCTTCCTGCTAGTTCAAGGTTTCCTTTGCATATTTGACCTATCTGAAAATGTTTAACTGGGTGGCACGGTGGTGCAGTGGTTAGCATGCCCACATCACAGCAAGAAGTTCCTAGGTTCGTTTCCCGGGCTCGGGTGTTTCTGTGTGGAGTTTGCATGTTCTCCCTGTGTGTGCACTTCCTCCAAGTACCCCGGTTTCTTCCCACAGTCCAAAAACATGCACAGTAGGCTAATTGGCTGTTCCAAATGGCCCTTGGTGTGAGAATGAGTTTGAATGGTTGTATGTGTGTTGGCCCTGCAACGCTCTAGCGAGCTGTCCAGGATGTACCCCATCTTTGCCCAGAGTCACCTGAGATAGGCTCCAGCTTGCCTTTGGCCTTAATTAGGATTAAGCAGCTTAGAAAATGCATGAATGAATGAATGAACAATACTATTTATAAGATGCTACTAATCCAGTTCACTCTTTTCTTGTATGGTAGTAATATGTTCCCTTACCTCCAAGTCGTCTACTGTCTATCTTCTGAGCCACCATGCTGCCAGATATTACATCATAATTAGCCAAGCAAAACATAACACAGCTAGGAACAAAAGGAACAGTTTGTGGATTTGTATATGCTGCTTGCTCAAGTGAGCATGGGTGTGTGAGAAACCAAATGTATTTATTATTCAACTCCCAATTGCCATGATGGCCTACCCTCCCAAGACAAAAGTCCTGAGCTCCTCCCTTGACTACTGGCACTCCAGAGGAACAAACTCCACCTCACATCAGAGCTTATTTCTATTCGTGTGTGGTTCCCTTCTGTATCTTGGACTCAGGTCTAAAAATGTCTTGGATGCGTCCTGCCTTGTTCACCTGTCTGGCTCTGCTGTTCATCCTCACCTGTGAGTATGACACACAGGTGACAGAGAATGATTTAATCTACATTTCATATGGAACATCTACTTTTTTTTTTTCAGGATACACATTTGGACTAAAAAACAAGAATTAGAACAACAGTGGTGGTGGTTTGATAGTTTAGGTCTGTCATATGAGACTGAATTGAAAACACTGACTTGTGACATTCTTTCTGGTCTATTCCAGTGTTTTACGAGGTCAACACTGCAAGTGCACTTGACGACAAAGCGCAGAAGAAAGCAGTGGGCCAACAAGGTGACGAAAACTCACTTTCATACAACACTAATGATTATACGCCCATCAAAGCAAAAGTGCTGATGGGGGAATTTGTACAGTACCGGTGTGTCCTGCAGAGAAGGGGTTCAGTGATTGCTCACATGGATGATATATTGTATGATCCTCATTACTGTGTTTATTAATCTTAAGGTGGGCTGAGAAGGATTTTCATGGAAGCAAGAGACGCCAGCAGCTTTTTTAAACGCCGCGGTAGAAGGGCAGTGAAATCACAAGATGAACTGAACAGTGAGTTCATTTATGTTTCTTCACACAATTGTTCTGCTGCTTTCTGTTGATTGTTACAAATGATGCTGATACTGTATATGAGTCACAGTCGCTCTCATGGTGGAGGCAGTGCTGGTAATGGCAGGTAATGGCAGTGCCTACATAAACTTCAATAGTACCTCAAATTGCAGTGGCATTAAAAAAAAAAGTGCTTTTAATGCCTTTATCTTTGACAAATATTGCTGCCTGGAGGAGCAATTCAACATTCATATTACATCAGCTACTGTAACCTCTTGAGACCCCAATGTCCTCATGTGAGCACATAATATTTTCTTCAAACTACATCATGAGGGCCATTGGGTATTACTCTTCCTGTTTACAGACGTTAATCAAGTTTAACAGTTAGTAAAGGTAGTAAGGAACAAAACCAGTGCGGAGAAATGACAAGACACACAGCATTAGGGTTTTAAAGTTGTGCATAATTTGCCTAGGAACCTAACTTTATTTATTTTTGATGATACAAGAAACCCTGTAAAAGTTTCAGAAGAGGGCAGTTTATAGTTTATGAATTCCCCAGGTGATGGCGTGTTTGCAGTCAGTTGAGGAATGCAGTCTGGATTGAATACTGCGGTGAGCAGGAGTCACAGGCCTTCATGGAGAAGCCAGCTTTTTATCAGCTGTCAAATTCAGTTCTCAGACAAGCTGCACACTGTGTGCACTTATTTCTTTATATACTTGGGATTTCCTGCTCAGTGAAGTTTCCCTTAGCCTAACATCTGTTCCTTACAGTTGTCTAGTTGTAAATAGTAATAGCGATGTGTTTTAGAATCATGTGTTAGGAAAAGAAATGACTTCCAGATCAATATAACCAGTAAAACCAAACAAATGTCAATGTGACACGCTATTATATCAGAGGGTATATCATGAAATCTGAGGGAAAACCAAGGCCTTTGATTCAAGAAGCCTTGAGCTGGAAGGATCTTTTAACCGATTTTTTCCAAACTAATTTATTATCCAATAACATTGACTACTCAGATGTCATGTCATGCAATCCCATAACAAAAAACTAAATATTTACATTCAAATGTTGTGAGTATCATTTAGAGAATGTTATAACTCTGATTAATGTATGGAGTTAAGGGTCGTTGTCATGCTGAAAGATGAACCTCCACCCAAGTCTCAAGTCTTTTGCCGACTCCAGCAGATTTTCTTTCAAGATTGCCCTGTATTTGGCTCTATCCATCCCAACAACTCTGTCAACTATATCATCCCATTTAGTCTGACCAGCTTCCCTGTCCTTGCTCAAGAACAGCATCCCCACAGCATGATGCTATCACCACCATGTTTCATAGTGGGGATGGTGTTTGAATTTAGGCCAAAAAGTTACATTTTGGTCTCATCTGACCAGACCTACTTCTTCCACATATTCCTTTTACACAGTTCCCCCTGGGATCGATAAAATATTCTGATTCCAATTTTGACAATGTCTTTCTTCTTGCCATTCTTCTATAAATAGAAGATTTGTGGAGTGCATGACTAATAGTTGTCCTGTGGACAGATCCTTCCCCCTCAGCTGTGGGTGGAGTTATCATGGGCATCTTGGCTGCTTCTCTCATCCATACTCTTCTTGAGTTTAGGTGAATGGACACGTCTTGGTAGGTCTACAGTTGAGCCGTTCTCTTTACATTTTTGATTGATGGTTTGAACAGTGCCCCATGAGAAAATTTCAAAATTTAGGAGATATTTAGGAGATATTCGAATATATATAAAACCTAACAGCTTTAAACTTCTCTGCATTTTTATCTCTGTCCTGTCTGGTGTGTTCCTTGGGCTTCATGATGCTGTTTGTTCACTAATGTTTTCTAACAAACTTCAGAGACCTTCACAGCACAGATATATTTATACTGAGATGAGATTGCCCACAGGTGGACTTTACTTATTAATTACATGACTTCCGAAGGCAATTGGTTGCACTGGATATTATTTAGGGGTATCAGAGTAAAGGTGGCTGAATACAAATGCACATCACACTTTTTATTTGAAAAAAAAAAAAAAAAAAAAAATTGCATAATTTTACTTCCACTTCACTATTATGCACCACTTAGTGTTGGTCTAACACATAAAATCCAAATTAAATACTTTTACATTTGTGGTTGTAACATGACAAAATGTGAAAAAGTTTAAGGGGTATGAATATTTTTGCAAGCCACTACACACACACACACACACACACACACACCTATCAGCGATACCACTATCACCAACTTACTTATCTGTGTCTAGGCAGCTTCAGCTGTGAACAGTTTCAGCAGGTTGTGCTACAGTGCTACAGCAGCTCATCTGTGGGATCAGACAGATGTACTAGCCTTCATTCCCCACGTGCATTAATGAGACTTGAGCACCCATGACCCTCTTTCTAGTTCACTGGTTGTCTTTCCTTGGACCATCTTTAGTAGGTAGTTACCACTACATATGAGGAACAGCCCACAAGACCTGTCATTTTGGAGATGAATAGACCCAGTTGTCTAGTTATCAATGTTGCCCTTATTAAAATCACTCAGATTCTCATACTTGCTCATTTTCCACTTCCAACACATTAACTTTGAAGATTTTCTGAGTAAGACACCCCACTCCTTGTCAGGTGACACTGACATGAGATAATTAATGCTGATCAGTTCACCTGTCCATGATCAGAATGTTTTTTAATGTTATGGCTGATCAGTGTATTTATATATGGCCTTTAGTTGAGCAGCGACAGAGGCTGGCAGCTGATGAAAGGAAGAGAGAATATCATGAGGAGCAGAGGAAGAATTTTGAAAATTATGCGGAGGAAGAACATGATGGTGAATATCTATCTATCTATCTATCTATCTATCTGTCTGTCTGTCTATCTATCTGTACTACCTGTCTTTCTGTTGTTTTTTTGTTTGTTTGTTTTTAACAGAGCAGGAAGAGAGGACCCAGGAGAGCACAGAGCAGTGGCGAGAGTTCCACCATGATGGCCTTGACCCTTCCTATGAGTACAACCGACACACTGTTTAAAGCTCTCCAAATAACCAAGACTTTATAAAGGGCAAAAAATAATCCTTACTGCCTATTGTAGAAAAACCAACATTCGCGTCAGCACAGACTCATATACTGTAGGTTCAGGTCCATTTTTATCAGAGCTTCTGTGAAAACACAAAGGTGTGAGGGTTCACTCCCATTTGATGGCTAAACACGCAGTGGTTTTCTTTACAGCAGCTGTTATATAGAAGAAAGGATATAGCATCACCTAGATGCTTATAAAAAGCACAGCCATTTCTTAGCTTGAACCAAATGTGAGACTGAACATTATTTCACTGTGAATGGTCTGCACATACATAGAATAAAAGAATTACTCACATTGCCGTATCTTGCTATAGTAGAAACATTGATGGAAGATTTATGCAGTGCATGAGGTTATGCATGCTGCATGATCAACTGTCATGCTATATCATTAGATCATTGATAAATTATTAATCTCTTATTAAGCATGTGACATTCCACAACGATATCAAACTTTAACTATCTCATAGAGGCTGTATTCAAGTGCAGTCACATTGCACCTGTTTATGTGTAAATATCTCTACCTGTATATGAAGCATATGTTACATGACTTTATTCTTACAGATGTATTGAGCTACATCAGTTAAATAAATGCAGTATTAAATTCCGAGGCCTGATGTTTGCTATGGGAATATTAACCTGAGGCCTGTATGTGTAAAGTAAAAGAGCAGGAGACTGAGAGAAGCTGCACCTAGCTGCCAAATTCCAAGCACTTCTAAGAAGACTGAAGAAATACCGAGTACAAGATGTTTACAGTACTTCCATCCTTCACGGGATGCAGTTGCAGAATGTGTGTATTGAATCAAATAATTAAATAATATACCATTTAACACTGTAAAGAGTTGAGCATACACAAAGCACCATTTTTATTATTATTATTTATGTTTGGTTTTTTTATTAAAAGCTTACTCAAGCAAATTGACTTCACTTTAGATCTTCAACCCCAAGTGAAGAGGTACTTTTTGCTAAGTGACAAGGATTGATTTTTTTTTTCTCAATCATTCATTACTCTTAAAAAAAAAAAAAAAAGATAACAAGAAACAGTGTACAACACAAATCACTGTCATCCACAATTAGATATATTCCTGAAAGCAATGATACATTTCAGTAAGATGTGGGGTTGGGTGGGGGTTTGGGGGAAATTTTGTTGCAAATAAATCAATAATGTCACTTTGAATAATGTGGAAAAAAAAGTGCATCTTATAGAAATCATTAATTTATTTGAACATATTTCAACAAGCAAATATTTCACCCTTTGATACAGTGCCTGCAGGTAAAGGTGCTAAACTCCAACAAATCACATTACACCTATATTTTGTTCTTCTTCTATTTTGGAGCTCCACGATTTAGGAGCATGAGTAGGGTATAAAAAGGAGGCAGGGTGCATCCAAGAAATTAAGCTTAAAGGAACTGTATTTCCAAGATCATCAAGATCCCCTACGATGGTCTGTTACGCTCTGTTAAGCTCAACTGCGCTCTACTGAGCTTCCCACATTCTACCACTATTGGCGTCAAATCGTAATACATTGTACTAATCGCATCAAAATCTGTGACAGTTAAAAATTTTGCCACAATCAGCATGATCATCATGAATCTACTAAGTCCCCTCAAGTTCATCAAGTTCCCTTAAGATCATCACGATTCGATCCCACGACCCCCCACGCTCAACATGATTCTCTCAAATCGTGGAGATCGTGGACATCGTGCCTGAGTGTAAACCAAGGTAAACAAACAAAGAAAAAAGATCAGTAAAGAGCTTTAAAAAAGGTTTTGGATGCCTATGAATCCAGAAAAGGAATTTAAAAAGATGTTTCAACTATTTCAAATAAAACTTTTACATTTTATTGTAAGGGAAATATTCTGTAATAGGCACATACTTCAAAACAAGCCTAATTTCATCTAGATTTTGACCAGAAAAATTGTAGCTATTGGAGAAAGAGTGTACAGATCACAATCAGAAGGAGATCAGATTTGACCTGCATTGGAGACATGTCATGAAAACGCCTTTGCTATCCAAACATCGAAAAAATTATTTTACCATGTCGGTAAAGATCACACTATTTGGAATAAAGTGAACTGGACAGGTGAACTAAATGTGGAGCTGTTTGGCAACAGTCACAGTACATATGTAAAATTTAGAAAAACTTCATACCAATTGTGAAGCATGGTGGTGGTGGAAATGTTATGGTTGAGGGTTGCTTCACTGCCTCAGGCACTGGGTAACTTGCAGTCATTGATTCAACTATGAGTCCTGCATCATATCAAAGAGCGCTTGAAGATAATGTGAGGCCATCTGTCTGAAAATTGAACCAGAGATGGACTTTCAATAGAATAATGATCCTAAGCACACTTGCAAATCCACCCAGGTTGCGTTGTGGTTAGCACAACGTTAATAAAGTCCTGGATTTGAGTCCCGAGGTCAGCAAGGGCATTTCTGTGTGGAGTTTGCATGTTCTCCTCATGCCACCATGGGTTTTCTCTGGGTACTCCGGTTTCTTCCCACAGTCCAAAGACATGCACATTAGGCTAATTGGCTGTTTCAAATTGCCCTTAGATATTGGTGTGAATGTGAATGGTTGTGTGTGTGTGGCCTGTGATGGACTGGCAGGCTGCTCAGGGTGCACTCCACCTTCAGATCGGCTCTCCTAAACATATTACAAGTAAATTGCAAGCTGATTTCAGAGAATGGTGGTATACAAAAAGTGATTTCTGATAAAGGGGGCAATATTAGCTTTTGTGATGAGGGTGTACTTGGTTTTTCTACAGATACCGTGTATAACCTTCATCTACATGCACTGTATTACAGAAGGTAAAATGTTGGCTTCTTAAAAATATGTTGAATATGTTCACTTAAAGGTACAGTGTGTAAGATTCAGTTGTATCTAGTGGTTTAAAAGTAGCAGTAATTTTATCCTGTGGATTACTAGCGTGGGGCTGAACCAATGCGGAACCATTTTTTCCTGGAAGTGAGGTGAACTCGTTGGACCGGGTCGTCCAGCTCAAGTAAACAAGCAGCGAGATATTTTTAGGAGATAAAACTTCCCACATACTAAAGGCTCTTACCTTTTACTGGTTACTCTAGGCGAGGCGCTGTCCCGTCCGTTGTCATCCTTCAATTTTTTCATAAATTGCTATAAATTTTTCATGGAATTCCGTAGAAACATCGTCTGGTTTTAGACGTAAAAGCTTGGGCTTCGTGCAGAGTAGTTCTGCTGGAGGTCACACTGATAGCAGATTGGGTTGAAGTGGTCTACACAGACTACTGAATTGCGTCCGAGAGGAAACGTTTTCAGAGTACGGCCCGTGCCGATGTTCTGTTATTTTTTCCGCGATTTCTGTGCTTGTTGTTTATGCAGCTGTATGTTTTGCACTCCGCAATTTTCCTGGAGACACAGCGCAGCACTGGCCCATAAGGTGTTATCTTGGACTGGTGTCAGCTGCACACAGCCCAGCCAATAGGACAAAACAACGAATTTGTGTCACTACCAGGGCTGGAACAGCCAAATGAAGAAGGCAACATGTCGCTGCGCATGTCGAGTAGTAGTAGCAGTGTGGCAGCACTCACACGTACTTGACAAGAAGCAAGGATCGACGTTGCCTGACGGAACCGCTGATGTCATACATGATCGTTTTAAAGAGCCAGTAATACAAATTCACCACAGGTACCCTTTAAGTTTCTAATTGCAACCAACTAAAGTCGGCATGGTTCTGGGCTATTGTGGAAACATGGAGGTGCAAGATGGCGGCCTTCATGAGAGGGAACTCGATCCCATGTATATAAAAACAGCTTATTCTCAAGTTCCGAAAACTAAACGACTTTTAAATTTAAATGATTATAGATAAATGAAAACTTATTTACTTCTGCTAATAGATTCTCCAAAATATTACACAATGTACCTTTAAGATAATGCTAAATGCTTAATCAAATCACACTGAATAGTAATTTCTTCAGTACACACACATACTGAGTAGAAGTAGTGCAGTAATGCATTACAAGCTGTGACTGAAATACATATAAAGGGAAAAAAGAAATCAAGTGTTAGCTTTATCAAGTTTCAGGTATCACAATTAACACTGCAATGCTGAGTAAATCACTGCACAGTACAAAGCTTTGGGAAACCGGGGCTTGACAATCTGTTTAGCCATAAATGAAGGATTATCCAGCGCTAATCACTTGAGTCAACTTTCTTGACGGATTTGAATCACTGTACAAATGCAAAAATCACTGCTATCCTGAAATACAACTTAAACTCCAATAAGTATCTAGATTATTGGCAATTGATTATTCAAAACCAAAATGCAGGTAAAACAAGAAGAACAGAATCTCGGCAATACATAATCATCTACTGCAGTTTAGTGAAAATGGTTCTTGTTACTTTATAATGGAAGAAATCAAGGACAAGCTGAAATGACCTATACATCATATTAAAGCAACTCTATACAACTCTCCTACTTAGTGTTTATTCCATGCTTTTTAAAGCAGCTTTAAATAGTCATTAACTCCATATCGAATTACTTCATAGGCAAACACAGCCCCGAAATCCAGAGGACGTCCTCCTTAAGTCTCAAGCAGGAGTGCGGATCAATAACAGAGTCTTCCATCACATCACCGACTTGGTTAAACTTCTCATATAAAACTTGCACCTTCTGTTATTCTGTTACCATCATGCAAAACAGTGTGCTACTGACTGGAGACTAGCACAACAAGGATTGAACAAGGTGCATGAAGGTGGCAAGAAGTGACCAAGGAATTGTGATAGTACAGTAGCCCTCGAATGGCTCTCTGGGAAAATGGCTTCACTTGGATCCAGTGATGATGGTGGTGACAGTGGAAGGCCGCGGGCATCGCTTCTCCGTCGCCCCTGTGCTCGAGACTCTACGGGACACATCTACACCAAAATAACACCCTTCTCATCATCTGCTAATTACAACATCATGATCTTTGCTAGAGTTAACGTAGAAAAATATCAGTCATGCATTAACTTACAGTCCTTATGGTTGATGGAGGAGACATCGATAGACTGGCTTTTGACAGGCATGGGTGCTTGGTTCTCGGTCCTGTGCATGGTGTTATCCATGCTGCTGCCTAAACTGCTGCCAAGCTGTAGGCGCTTCATATGCCGGATCACCGCTGTAGCGTTAAACGCTTGCTGTGAAAGAAGCTTAGTTAAAATCTGTATTGCAGAGTATGTATTCTGTTGAATCGACCACAGGGGTCCAGGCGCTCCCACCGGCAGGACAATTTGATGAGATTTGTCAAAAATGGAAAGTCAAAATATTATATTTATATATACACAATAGGTTGCAAAAGTATCCATAGCACTTGAACTTTTTCACATTTTTTCATGTTACAACCACAAACAAATGTATTTTATTAGGATTTTATGTGATGGACCAACACAAAGTGGAACAAAATTGTGAAATGGAACGAAAATGATACATGGTTTTCAAAATTTTTCACAAATAAAAAATCATGTAGCATTTTCCTTTCAGTATGAATACTTTTGCAAGACACTATATATATATATATATATATATATATATATATATACACACACACACACACTGCCTGACCAAAAAAAGTCACACCTGAATGTTTCACCTTCAGCATTGCTTATAGCACGTAATCATCATGTCATTGTTTCAACAAACTTAAGCAACATAACATTTATTTCCATCCAGTGTCGGCTTCATTTCTCACCGACATCTTGAATCGATGAGGGAAAAACTGAACCACTCCATAAAGTCTTCTCCAGCACATCCCGA
>JAQMYF010000007.1:6204887-6215068 GCA_030014195.1 Neosilurus mollespiculum
TGATAACCTGCTCATTCAGTACATTCAGGTCATCAGCTGACTTCATTTTATTGCCATATTAATGTTGCTGAGCCTCGGCCTGACCAACTGGAGCAACAAAGCCATGGAGATTACAGCCTGTGATCAAGGATAAATGCACTCCATGAAAATAATAAAGTGTGCATATATAGATATATAGATAGATAGATAGATAGATAGATAGATAGATAGATAGATAGATAGATAGAGATATGGAACAAAGTCAAGGTGACTCAAAGTATAATGTTTATATATATTTGGAACAAGTTCAGGGTGACAAAGTGACCCATATACAATCCCATCTAAGACCTTCCTGAAGGCAACCCATACACCAAATTTGGTGATTCTATGTCATTTCCTTCCATGTTATTTCAACAAGTTGGACGGATGAAACCCATTTCTATAGCTCCCGCACCGCTCACCTATGGTGACGACAGGAGCGAAAAAAAGAAATTACTCACCCTCCATTTGGCTTTGGCAAAGTTTTTCTTCATCTGCCTACTGACTGACTCATGAATGTTCTTACAGAGAGCCGTGTCTCCAGCTATCCTAAAGAGAAACAGTACAGAAAACCTCAGCATTGCGTGGAATATTTATTTCATACATACATACTGTCCTAAAGTGGGATGTTATTCCATGGCCGACTGAAGCCTTTTTGTGTTTCCACTTGCCTGTATATATTTCCTCCGGGTTTCACCCAGAGTCAAAGACCTGCAGATTAGGTCAAATGGCTACTCTAAACTGCCCATATGTATTAATTTGAGTGGTTGTTTGTCTTTGTGTTTGCCCTTTGACAGATTGGCAACCTGTTCATGGTGTATCTTCTGGGGTTGGCTTCAGCTTCCCCTACAACCCTGACAGATAAGCTATACAAGATAGTGGATGAATGAATGGTTATAATAATAATAAAATCACATTAAGGAATGAAAAACATGCTACATGTTATGAAAGCACAGGAAAGCTTAATGGATTCCAGCAATATATCTAAATTACAGATTTATGAGTCATTAGTCACTGGACAAAACTGGACAAAATCCATCCATCCATTATCTAACATAAGGTCAAACAACTACTTAAATTCACACCTATGAGCAATTTAAAGTAGCCAGATGACTTAACCTGCATGTGTTTGGATGTTAGGAGGAAACCAAATTACCCGCAGGAAACCCGTATAAATACAGGGAGAACCTGCAAACTCCACACAGAAGGAGCTCAACTGGGGTTGAACTGGAGTTCAAAACCAGTGCGAGGCCCACAGAAGGTCCTGAACTGAGGTTCTAGGTGACAGTGCTAAACAACTAAGCAACCATGCTGCCCCCAGCTCCATCACCTCTTAGATAATTACATTTGAAATAATTTAAGCAAATTTACAATAAAATCGACATGCAGAACCGTTATGCTATACTGTATCATACCACCTTTTAATCTATTCTCTTTCATTATGCAGGTTTGTTTCCATAAGCTCTAAAATCTATAGGTAAGATAAAGGTAAGTCAGTTGGGCATTCTACACCCGAGCCTCCTGGCTCATCGGAGTCAGAGCTTAGCATGAAGTGACCAGGAGTTCAACTCCTCCTTGATAGGACACTAGTCCATCACAGGTTACCTTCCCAGCATTTTTACTCATACCAATTTATACTGCTGAGTGGACAGAGGCACACTTGTGGTTAAGACCTCGCACAGGGGTCTAATGGGGATTTGAACCCACAACCTCTCGAGCATAAGCCCAGCACCCTAACCACTACACCACCGGCCCCATTTAAAAGCTATATATGCCTACAGTACATTGTTGAGAGAAGCCGTACTAACCAGGGGTGCCGAAGAGCCTCATCACATGTGAACCTCTTCTCTGGATCCTTCTGCATCAGATTACTGATGAAATCTTTCGCTGTTTAATATCATAAGAGTCAAAAACCTTTCTATGTAACATTAAGAATCATGTATAAGTTGCAGAATTACTACTCACCTGAGTCTGAGATATCATCCCAGTAGGGTGAATCGAATTCATACTCAGCCCTAAGTATCTGCTCAAATAGCTTGGAATCATTCTCATCATAAAAAGGAGGATAGCCACATAACCTGCAAAACAAAAGGCCCCAAGGTGCCCAATTTATATCCATTGTGTTTGGATTATTCTGGTTGAAGATGAAGGAGCCCGTACTGGATACTGCTACTCACAGTATGTAAGAAATAACTCCAATAGACCAGCAGTCTACTGCTTTACTGTAGGGCTTCTGTGCCAGGACCTCTGGAGCTAACAATACAGAAGAGGACAAAAATAAACACTCTATATACACATTTAGGTAACAGGGAACAACTAAATGAATAGACCAAGTGATTACTGAAATATCTGAAGGCATACTGCCCCCTAGTGGTACAGGGTTTTTTTTTTCCATCTTATTAGAAGGAATGTTAGAAAACTGTCTCCCCAAAAGGACATTCTACACAGAGCCTGTTCACTTCCTGGTAATGCCAATGTATTGAAATTGACAGGGTCCTTGCTACAACCTGTGGAATGGAGTGTGGTGCCATCTGGGCAGAGTGATATGTTATGCACTTACCAGGTAAGGACAACTACATGATACCTTCTAACCCAAACCATAACCCTTTGTATGTCATAATGCACATACTGTATTGACCCGTCCACCTGTCCACATCCCACACTGCCCCACTCCGCAGGCAGAAACAATGGGTACCTGGGCACAATTGGCTGCAATTCACCTAGAGGGCGCTCATGAGATAGCCCTCAATGAATGAAAATGGTTACATGAAAGGGGTCCGTTCTGGGGTAGCTGTGTTAGGCTGTTCGTCAGAATAAAACTAAAAAAAACAACAAAGTGGCACCTTTTGGACTAACTGTGTAACACAAGCTTTCGTAAACAGTATACAGTAACATACCAAAAGTAAACCCCCCACCCCCCACCCCCCTCACTCATTTTCCAAACTGCTTAATGCTATCAGGGTCGCGGGGCGGCTGGCGCCTATTTCGGCTGACAGTGGGTGAAGGCAAGATACACCCTGAGCAGCTCGGCAGACCATCTCAGGGCAAACACACACACACACACAACTATTCACACTCATATCCACACCTGGAGGCAATTTGGAACAGCCAGTTAGCCTAAGGTGCATGTCTTTGGACTGTGGGAGGAAACCGGAGTACCTGGAGGAAACCCACGCAAGCACGGGAAGAGCATGCAAACTCCACACAGAAACACCCTCTCAGAGCCTGGGACTTGAATCAGAGACATTCTTGTTGTGAGGCAGACCCTCTATAATCAAACATCAAAATATGAATATATTACTATTATTAACATATATATAATTGCAATGCTGCGAACACCAGAAGCAAAAGAGTTGTTTGATTTTCATCGAGAATTCATTAGCAAAGGCAAGGAATCAATAGCATCCCGCTCAGGTCGACCCAGGCTATCTCACAGGTGTCCTTGGACTGTTTAAAATAATCCCAGTTATACGGCAACCGAAGCCGCAGAGAAACTCCAAGTGAGTTGGAGCAATCTCCATCAACTTGGCTATGTATTTTTATATCTATTTATAAATATTTCAGAAATGATGGTGTCTACTTGCTTTAGATATGTCACTGTGTGTCTGCTTCATCAGGAAAAGTGAGGCAGTACAGTCAGCCAATAACAGCAACAGACAGGGTGGGAATAGGAGTCAATTAATATGTGATGATAATTCATTCATTTATTCATTTTCTAAGCCGCTTAATCTTAATTAGGGTCTCGGAGAGGCTGGCACCCATCTCAGCCAACTCTGGGCGAGGGCAGAGCACACCCTGAACAGCTTGCCTGGCCATCGCAGGGCCGATTATATATTAGAATTAAAATGGAAAAGTATTTCCTTATTCTTACAGTATTATTAACACCCCCCAACACACACACACACAAAGTTACAAAAATTTATAGGGTTAGCCTTTTTTTTAGTATTTCAGGTTAAATATCTAAAAAGTGGTGGCTCAGCGGTTAAGGAACTGGGTTACTGGTCAGAAGGTTGAGGCGATAGTTGGGGATAGTGTCTGTACCACTAAGCTGCTACTGTTGGGCCCTAAATTCAGAAGTTTAGAGCAATGCCCTCAACTCTGCAGTTGTATAAATGAGATAAAACTGTAAGTGGCTCAGTCGTTAAGGCTCTGGATTAGTGATCTGAAGGTCAGGGGTTCAAGCACCAGTACCACCAAGCTACCACTGTTGAACCCTTGAGAAAGGCCCTTGACCCTCATTGTTCTCTCACAGTTGTATAAAAATGATAAATACACTCTGGATGAGATCGTCTGCCAAACGCCGTAAATTACATTAGTACGTCTTCATTTTAATTCTAATACATAATATTATATTCTCAAAAACTGAAATAAAACTGTTGGGCTATTTTTTCAAGAATGAGGTGGAGATAGTTATCTCAAGATGTTTATCTCCATTCCCTCCCATTCTTTTGCAGACTATCTCGGGAACGCTCCCTACACAACCAGAAGTTCTTAGAGTAAAGGTTTTCCTCTAATTAGAAATTCTCTGGTGTACTTCTGTAGAAGCAGGACGAGTACAAGCGAGAGCAGATGTTTTGACAACCTCACCAACATATCCTGGCGTCCCACAGGCAGTGGACATGATGTCATTTGCTGCTCCCTCCATCTTTGACAGGCCAAAGTCGCTAATCATTATTTTCGACTCATCGTGAGGGTTGAAATATAACAGATTCTCTGGCTACCAGACAGAAGAGAAAAATGACGGACAGATGAAATTCTCTTGATGATAAGAGCTTGACGTAACCACCAAATCCCTTGAATTTCATTGCCTTCACTAACCTTGAGATCTCTGTGGACTATGCCCAGTGAATGCAGGTAGTTGACTGCATCCAGAACTTGTTTGATCAAAGCGCTGGCATCTTTCTCAGTGTAGAATCCCTTCTCCACAATCCGATCAAACAATTCTCCTCCAGACACACTGGAAAAGACAGAGGAAACAGATGTACTCCTGCTACTATGAATACTACAGAGCTTTCTGGAACCAGTTACACATTGTAAACCTCAGAGTATCCAGATGTTCTACTTTAAATATATAATAATATACAATGAAGAGCCATCTTTAATTTATGGCATGAAAAGCTCTAGGTGGAATGGTGGCACAGTGGTTAGCACGTTCGCCTCGCAGCAAGAAGGTCCCGGGTTTGATTCCTGGGCTTGGGGTGTTTTTGTGTGGAGTTTGCATGTTCTCCCCATGCTTGCATGGGATTCCTCCGGGTACTCCAGTTTCCTCCCACACTCCAAAAACATGCACATCAGGTTGATTGGCTGTTCCAAATCGCCCCGAGGTATGAGAGTGAGTGTGAATGGTTGTGTGTGTGTTGGCAATGCGATCAAGCTGTCCAGGGTGAGATGAGCGCCAGCCTCCCCGCAACCCTAATTAGGATTCAGCGGCTTAGAAAATGAATGACTGAAAAGCTCTGCTCATGGAAGTGTCCAATTTAATGCTTCTTTGTATAAAAGTAATCAGTACTGTTCTGGCAGTTTGTTCTTTAAGAGGGAGAAGTGAAGCTGGTCTTATCCCGCTAGTAAGAGGAACGCTTCTTCCAAGACTGAGCCATAAGTGGCCTTTTCTTATACTCACAGCTGCATGATGAGGTACAGATGGTTGGGGCTTTCATAGATGTCCTCAAGCGCTACAATATTTTCATGCTTGATCCTGAAAAAAGGGGGAAAAAAATTTATTAGCTTGTGCTACCGTATACAGTATGTAGGCACGGTGGCGTAGTGGTTAACACGTCCGCCTCACAGCAAGAACGTCCTGGGTTCAAGTCCTGTGTGGAGTTCTACCCATGCTTGCGTGGATTTTTTCCAGACTCCGACAGTCCAAAGACATGCAGATTAGTCTAACTGTCTGCTCCATATTGCCCCTAGGTGTAAGTGTGGATGGTTTTGAGTGTGTTGGCTCTACAATCTTCTGGCCTGATGGTGCGTGATGCTAATGAATATAAATGACGTGTAGCTAAACTTCAGATAAAATGATACTGAGTTGTGTAACCATAGCTGATACTTACAGTGCAGTCTTATATAAGTGGACTGTGGAATAATAAAAGGATTCTGAACCCAAAGCTAGTGTGCAATGATATCTACCAGATCAGAGGAGCAAATCACGACAGATGTTTATTAAGGTGGCATTTTCCTGCACTGATGACGTGACTGCTGACCAAAGCAGAATGACTTCTGAAATGGACGGAAACAAGCAATTTTCATTCCGACTTAATGGCAGCAGCACGGATAACTCTGCACACACCATGCACTGAAATGCAGAGAAACCCACTACTAAGATAACTATTGAATTTTTCCAGGTTATAAGGTTATATTTACATAATATATAATTTAACACAGTTTTATATACACTGGTGAAGACTTTATGAAGTGGTTCAATTTTCCCCTTATCAATGCAAGATTTCGGTACAAATAAAAATCAATGTTGTGATGTTGCTGAAGGTTGTTGAAAGAATGCCATGGTGATTACATGCAGTTACAAAGCTAAAGGCGGTCCAACAAAATATTACAGTGGACGATTTTGTTTACTGGGTATACAGTTCAAATATAAACAGTGTTATCTGCATTGCTGTCTAATCAACAAATTCATTCCCTGATGGAGAACCAATATGGGTAGAATAGTGTTATCTTTGCACACACTATGTAAGCTTTATTACCCTGTTTTAGCTTAATCTTCATTTTATGGATCTGTCCATTATAGCAGCATCAAACTTGCACTAAAAGTACATGGTGACCCAATAAATCCTTCCACCTTTCAAAGATAAATGAAACAAAAACATGGTTAAAGATAAACAAATTATTATTTACACACATGAAACTTCATTCACTACAGTGTTTATTCATTACATTTTAAAGATGATCATCGTCCAAATGATTGCCGTCATTGTCTAGACACGCTTGGAGGTGATTTCTGAAGACTGCCATGGCATGGCTTGTTGGGTTAGGGTAACAGGCCAGCCACCCAACATCCCCACGCAACGAGATCATCCAATGTGGAAATATTTCCCTCAGCACTTTCAACGATCTTTGAGCGGTGTGTGCTGTAGCCCCCATCTTGCTGTGTGCGCCTCATCATGACATGTTGGCAACTGAAGAGAGTTAACGTTCGACTACCTACAGACTTTATCACCATCTCTCCTGCCTAACTATGTGGGGTAAAAATTATGAATAAAAAGAATATTGAATAATTGATATGATAGTATTTTGATTATCTTTAACCTTTTTTTTTTAATTTACCTTAAAAATGTGGGAGTTTTTTGGTCAACCTGTACAATCTTCTACTGTGGAGTGGTCTAGGAGCATTCGTTTACAATAAAGATGAGATGATTAAGGTTGGCCTAGGACCCATAAGAGGTTAAGCCCGGGAGAGAGAGAGAGAGGGGGGGGGGTGTCATTTTACCAGTTATAACATGGCATGCGTCAGTTGTACTCAGGCACTTCACAAGTGCAGAGGATTCCCATTTTAGTAAAATTATTTTAGTGGCTCATGCGCTCTACGATAGAATGTGGGCATGTGATCTGTGCTCTCTCCCTCTCTCTCCCCATCTTTTAACTGTGATTGTGAATAATTTACAAATTAATTAATAATAATAATAATAATGATGATGTTGATGATGATGATGATGCATTTATTTTGGAGGGAGTTGTGGTGGCATAGTGGTTAGCACATCTTCCTCACAGCAGGAAGGTCCTGGGTTCGAGACTCGGGCTCAGAGAAGGCATTTCTGTATGAACTTTGCATGTTCTCTTGTGCTTGTGTGGGTCCAGTTTCCTCCCACTGTCCAAGGATATGCATATTAGGTTAACTGGCTGCTCCAAATTGCCCCTAGGTGTGAATGTGAATGGTTGTGTGTGTATTGGACCTTTGATGGACTGACGAGCTGTTCAAGGTGTTCACCCCACCTTGGCCCAGAGTCAGCTGAGATCGGCTCAAGCCTTCCCGCAACCCTAGTAGGATTAGGTGTTTCAGCAAATAAATGAATGAATGAATACATTTATTGGGGTCAGCCGAAATAGGGAGTGATGTAAAATAGTCCAAAATTACCTGCACCATCATGGTTTCATTATAAGTTCAGCAATCGTGTCAAAGAAGCTAAAAAAATCTGTGCTGTGGAGTTGAATCCTTTCTTACTATAGCACTCATCACGTTTTAATAAATAAAATAAATAAATCTAATCGGCTTGCCTTCTGACATGTTGTAGCCCTACAGCACTACATGAAGTCCTCTTTTTAAACAGCTGAACCTCAGCTGTCTGCATAGGGCCTTTTCTTTATCATAACCCGCTCTGCTTCTCTTTTACCATGACAACCATCAGGTTGGACTCGGGCGCAAACGTGTGTGGAATAGCGAGGTCTGCAGAGGAGGCAGCATGAGTCACTGGCGAGGGAGGGAAATTGGCTGCGTGCAGGAAAACACCACACAGGTTCACAGAAAAGAAAAAACGAAGAACATTTACCTGCAGCTGTGTTGTAACCCTACAGCTCTACATGAAGCACACGGTGGTATGCAGCTCATTTATATACCAGCTAGGGACATATGACACGTCGCTAAAGCATGTGGTCTTTCATATGGCTGCTGCAGATTGTTAATAGAAGGTGGAGGTGGGTGTGGGGGATGGCCTGACTCATCTCTAGCTCTTACAGGAGAAAAGAAGCAACACCAACTATCATTTCTATTCTGCTTGGGGTTTATTTCTGTGCTGGGATTGTGATCGTTTAATGGAAACGTGAAGTAACTGATTGTGTTTTGTCTCTGTTTACTCATGCAGAGTTATCCACAGTATATGTTGAGCAATGCAATCCTTACTTTCTGAGCACAGCGATTTCATTTTCGATGCTGCTCTCTTTCCCTCTTAGCGCTTTCTTTGGGATGCACTTGACCGCATACATCTTCCCTGTGGCCCTCTCCTGAGCAAGAACCACTTCTGAGAAGGCACCACTGAGAAGGAATCAAAAACATAAAACATATACCATAATTGTTATAAACAAAGTTCTGAGTTCAGTTTCGCTCTGGCGAAGGTTCAAAAACCTTTCCATATTGTTGTGTCTACTGTGTGTGTTCAGTCGCTCACATGTTCTTAAGTCATCTGCAGTGTACAGTCTGTAGCTAAGCCTTCCATCGGGACTGAAAATCCTCAGTAATCCCTCACACCATGCATAGGGAAACATGCACACCTGACAGTCAGCACAAGGTCATCGCAGTGCAGGTCAGACCTCACAAAACACCACTGCTCTGTTCGCTCAAGTGTGGTATACTGATTCCAGTTAGACTTTTACTCTTCATATTTTAAAGGCAATTTCTCAGAGCCAAATAAATAAACTATTAACCGAGCATCAGTAAAATATACTGTAAAATATACTTCAAGGGTCCTCTGAGGCACTGACAAGCATTGATTTAGAGAATTGATGATCAGTGTGAAACTCCGGCTAAGAATAAATCATTGTAAATGCATTAAAAAAAGTAGAACAAATTTATTGCTTAAATAAGGAATAAAATAAACTGAGCTGTGCGCTAAAAGGAAAATAACCAACATGTGACTTATTTCCGAGTCACTTCACATAACTCAAAGGTAATTGAGCACCAAATACATATAACACACCAAATGCTTTATTCCTCTTATACCATAGCAATCTACAATCTACATAGCAATTTTCATTTTTACCTATTTTATAATAGCTAGAAAAACTGGTGCTCTCTATTTCTCTTAAAATAAGAAACAGATGTTCCGCAATATGAAATGTAATGATGAACAAATGAAAACTGTAACACAAGTTTACAGGAAAATGATCAAGTCCATGGTGTTAGCCATCATTTACTATCTTATAAAAGCAACCTGAAGATGTGCTCCGTCTGTGATGGATTTTAAGCTCAGCAGGTCAACGGAACTCTGACTTTCACAAGCATAGGAGATGAAGACGGACAGATTAAAGGGAAACTAAGCAGCTTTGTTTAGCAGCCACAATATTCTAACCTGGATTCTTGAACAAATATAATCCCAGTGGGGTTCAATATTAGCAGTCATAGCCTCAGTCTCAGACTTAGCTTTTATATATATATATATATATATATATATACAGTGAGAGTAAAAAGTATTTGATCCCTTGCGGATTTTGTTGGTTTG
>JAQMYF010000007.1:6255522-6265896 GCA_030014195.1 Neosilurus mollespiculum
AATTCAGCATTCAGCACTGTAGTGCTTCAGAGAAGGCCAGTGGATGCTCTCACCTCACTCACTTGCCAAACCGCCTAAGGTGGGGAACAGCCTGAACAGCTCACAAGACCACAGCAGGACAAACACACACACACACACACACACACACACACACACACACACACACACACTATTCACACTCACCTCGGGGCAATTTGGAGCAGCCAATTAGCCTAATGTGCATGTCATTGGACTGTGGGAGGAAACCAGGGTACCCGGAGGAAATCTACGTAAGCATGGGAAGAACTCCACACAGAAACACCAAGAGCCGGGACTCGAACCCAGGCCCTTCTTGCTGAGAGGCGGATGCCACCTGACCAGTGGACAGCTGGCACCATATGAATTAGGCAGGACCTTCTTCTCTGAATTTAGACTAATGGGTAAAGAATTAAAACAGATCAAAACCCTGAAGATTTTATACTGTTTGTTGATTGGGTATGTTCATGATTCCCCATTTTATGCAATGCGAGTTTTCTACCGAGGAACAAGTGTCAGCTTCCTCAAAAAGAAAAAAAAAATTCTTCCTGTTGCGCATGAACCATCTGTTCTACTCCTTCGTCCAGCTGGAAGGTCCCACCACCCAATGCCTCGTTTAGTAGACGAGAAACAGGATGTTCTTGATTGCTGATGACTCATGTAAAATTACAGAGGTGTAGATTCTGTTCCTTAAATGTATGTTGCACTTTTAAGGTTTTCGTTGGACTCACCCTTGTATGTGCTAAAA
Organism: Neosilurus mollespiculum; assembly: GCA_030014195.1. Classification (NCBI taxonomy): domain Eukaryota; kingdom Metazoa; phylum Chordata; class Actinopteri; order Siluriformes; family Plotosidae; genus Neosilurus; species Neosilurus mollespiculum. The sequence goes on from JAQMYF010000007.1 coordinate 6,256,286, forward strand.
GACATTTGTGAAACCAATATTTTATAACATAAAAAAAAAGTATTGAATAACGTGAGCTTATACTACTCGTTTACTCTCACTCATTTGCTAAACTGCCTAATCATACTGGGGTTGCAGGGAGGCTGGATACACCCTGGGTGTATCCTTAACAGCAAGCCAGAGCATCACAGAGCCAACACACAACCAACCGCAATCACTCTCACACCTAGGGACAATTTGGAACTGCCAGTTTTGCCTAATGTTTATGTCTCTGGACTGTGGGAGGAAACCGGAGTACCCAGAGGAAACATGAAAGCACTGGGAGAACCTGCAAACTGTGCATAGAAACGCCCTCGGTTAGCCCAGGCTTGAACTCAGCACCTTCGTGCTGTGAGATAGACATGCTAACACCACCACTGAGATTATATTAGTGAAGTGTATATATACACACAACACCACCACCGAGATTATATTAGTGAAGTGTATATATACACACACAACACCACCACCGAGATTATATTAGTGAAGTGTATATATACACAACACCACCACCGAGATTATATTAGTGAAGTATATATACACAACACCACCACCGAGATTATATTAGTGAAGTGTATATATACACACAACACCACCACCGAGATTATATTAGTGAAGTATATATACACAACACCACCACCGAGATTATATTAGTGAAGTTATATTAGTGAAACTAAGCACATGATAATAATCTATGACAGACTGCCTGAAAATATCACTAACAGTCTACACATGGGACGTGTTACATTCTATCTAAAACACCTAAAAAAAAAAAAAAAAAATTAAATAAGTATTCTAAAAAAAACCAAACCAATAAATAGATAAATAAATGATTAGTACTAGCCCGATATTCAAGCAAGTTCATGTCCTCATATGTGCTTAGTTATATGTTCAGATATGAGCAGCGCCGTTTCCCTAAAGATCAGTCCATCTAAACCAATAATACGAGTAATACTATACCACATTTTTACCAATAATTTACTATCGTTCCTAAAGCTACAAACTGAGCTGAATTCATCTGTAAATAAAAAAAAAAAAACACAGTGTAACTACAGCAAGCTTTCATGCAAAAATTCCAGTGATACCTGTAAACACATGACTCTGTCTCCCGGCTTAGCGTGGCTGTCGTTAGAATAATCCCCATCCTGTTTGACTTGTTGTCGACCGCGTGTTTTCCCCTGAGTAACAGGATTAATTGCCTCCAAATGGGATGGGTTGGGTAGCATAGTCACGTGAAGGGGGTGGCCAGTGCCCACTTCCAGGTATACAGAAGAGGTGAGATGAGAGAGGACGTCCCCGATGGCGAGAGAGCTCTCCGGAAATTCACTGAGACCTCTCATTTTACGGAACATCAACTGGAGTTTGAAAGAAAGAAAGAAAGAAAGAAAGAAAGAAAGAAAGAAAGGGGAGAATATAAATAACAGTGCTGGAAGTGACTCACGGCAGTAAAGCCATCATTTATTAGCTATTCGAGATCCTTCTGAATGTGCTGGGCTCTATAAGTAACGGACACTAATACCCTTCTCCACCAAAACATTTCGGAGACAGGGCCTCATCTTACACCAGTTATTTACTTTTTGCAACCAAACAACCAGCTCTCAGTGAGGAAAACTTGTTCAATATTGGCACCAACACTTTTCCGGTCTAGAAAGAAGAATTGTTTACATCAGGGGTGGGGGGCAGGTCCAACAAGACCAACTCAATTATGCGATGGCCATTAAAACAAATAAACACTCATTATTAATTACATAATAATGAATATCTAAATTTTCGGCAATATGATACAGTAGTGTGCAGTGAAGATTATACACCACCACTTTGGTCTAAAAGTCTAAAAATTACTTCTCTATAATTTTTGGTGAAAATGTATTGAACAATGCTATCGTAGGCAATGAGAACCAAAAAAAAAAATAATTCCGACAAGTATATTGAGGTAAAGGTACGGCTAATAAACAAAAACACTGAAGATACCAATTTTTTCAGAAAAATTAAAAGGTGTCACAAATTAAATTTTTTTGACTTTTGATTTATGATTTTTACCCAAATTCAGTTGCCAAATATATATGTGACCCACTCCAGCATAATACGGATTAAGTAGGAAATTTGCCATACTAAGATATGGATATATTTGTAATGTAATACATGATTATAGCATGAAAATGGACTGAGTTACATCATTTTCTATGTCGTTAATCAGGAAATGCTACTTTTCAGAAAACAGCAATTACAGTTACAGAACCGTTTTCTGAATATCCGCATCTGGAACTGTCTAGCAACCAAACACTAAATGAATCCGGCACTCGACCGATCAGTGTGATCTTCCTAGCGTCTTCCGAGCAACAGATAAGTTCTATTCACACCGAGTCATGTCTGTTTTGAGGCTTCTCATTGGTTTACCGCTGTATGATTCGGGGAGGCCTTCAAAAGCAGTTTTAAAATCTGGGGGAAAAAAAGGGAATATTTCCATGGAACCCTTTCTTAAACAAGTATTTCAGCATGGATAGATTGTGATTATGGATATTTGAACTTGCTCATGTTGAAGATTATGCTTTAAAGGATGTATTTTTGGCACATTTTTTCCAGGTAAGCCGCGTTCAACTTACCTTGGCTCTTACTCAGAACACTACCTTGTGACTTAATCCGTACTATGCTGGAGCACATAGCACACACACACACATACATACACACACACAGAAGCATACAAACTTATCACTTGTTTTGATGACTTTATTAAAATATCACAGGTAACATTTTTAATAGATGTCCCAGAAACGGTGTGCATGTGTACTGAGGGTTCCCTTTTAGTACCTGCATGATTAGCTGAAATGTCCTACACTAGAGGCCTCTGTACTGGAGGCCTTGGTACGTTCGACATTTAGGCATTGCAAAAACATTGTGGTGCATAAAAGTAATGACTATGTTCTCAATAAACTTTATGGCTTAACATCATCACAATGCTTAGATAACGTTTTGTGCACCCAACAAAATTATGACTTTTATGCAACATCGCACTAATGTTGCAAAACGTTGTGTGTTGGCTCAGTGGTTAAAGCTCTGGATTAGTCATCAGAAGGCTGATGGTGTTTGCCAAATTCCATAAATGTAAATGTGTTACCTGAGCATAATTTAGCTTTAAACAAGTCCTATAGACACGCCATTATTATGGAAGACTAAAAGAAAACCAAAACAAACTTTCAAATAAGAAAATTATCTTTGACATGGAAGGGTCTATACAACATTTCATAAACAAGCACATGGGTAAATAAAAACGGTACTAATACGGGGCCTGTCTGCTGCATTATTCATGTTGTGTGGTGGAGGTACCTTGTACTCTATAAGTGCCTCTTTAATTTCCTTCTGTTGTAAAAAAACTAATTAAAATTTTATTACTGGCTTGTGTGAACCAGAACACCACAGTTAGTTGCTTAAAAGAGTTATTATTATAAATTATTATTATTATTATTAACTTTTTTTTTTTAAACCCAATCTTCTGCCTCACTCACTTACTCATTTCCCAACCCGCTTAATCCTACTAGGGTCACGGAGAGGCTGGAGCCTATCTCCGCCGACACTGGTACACCCCGAACAGACCACCAGAACATCGTAGAGCCAACACACACTCACACACTTACACCTAGGGGCAATTTGGAACAGCCAATTAGCCTATCGTGCATGTTTTTGGACTGTGGGAGGAAACTGAAGTACTAGACTAGGTGTTTCACTGCACCGCAAATGCTTTTTTCAATTTGTTTGTTTGTTGGTTTGTTTTTTCATTTAAAAATGGTTTCAGAGCAACATTTTAATGGGGTAAAATGTTCGTATTAATAACTCCTTGCAGACACTTCAGCAAAAAACAGTAAATTAAATATCATGTACATTTTTACACAAAATGTCAAAAATAAATAAATAAATAAATAAATAAAAATAAAAATAAAACAATGCCCACAGGGAATCTGGAACCATAAGACTGAATGTTTTTATATTCAACTGGCGCACAGCACGAATCCATGGTGGTTCCCATTTGACTGTAAAAACATTATCGAGTCACAGTTAGGGTCACAAATATTTGGACAGTGTTACAATTTTTGATATTTTGTCTCTGGACCGAATCTCAACTGATTTGAAATGAAACAGTCAAGATGTGATAAAAGTTTAGACATCAGCTGTAATTTAAGTTAACTTTAATGAAGTATCACATGACCTTTTTAGTAATTAAAGCCGTTTCTACACACAATCCCCCGTTCTCACAGGTTCAAAAGTGACTGAATCTTTGCAACCAGATGTGGCCTCTTCCATCCTTATTTCAAGACAAATTATGGAGAGAAGGAGTCTGGAAATGTGTGGACAGTGTTGAATTTACATTTGGCAGCCGTTCAGGCAAACTATTATATGTGTTCCAAAGACGTGTCGATGCAAGTAAAAGGCTGAAGAAAAAAAAACAAACACACCCATCAGAGGGACAGGGGAGGCCAAATCAACAATTTGGTACATTCTTAAAAAAAAGCAATACACTGGCAAGCTCAGCAACACCAAATGCCCGGGAACACCATGAAAAACAACCCAAATGGGTGATCATAGAATTGTTTCCGTGGTGAAGAAAAACCCATTCAAGACGATAACACTTTTGAGAAGGGGGGCTTATAACTGTCAGTCTACAGATCAAGAGACACCTTCAGGGATGTAAATACAGTGATGATACCTCAAGATGCAAACCTCCGGTAACACTCAAGAACAGAAAGACTAACCAGTTCTGGAACAAGATTCTATAAACAGACGAAAGTAGAATGCACCAGAATGATGGTACAAATGGATAATAATGCAAAACATAGAGCAAAAGCAAATCAAAAGCTTAAAAGAGTATACCGGTATCATACGTAATGTGTGTTAGAGATACAGATGCTTATTTCAACATAAATGTTACATAAAAAGCACAAAGCAGGGTGATTTTATCCCGTGGATTACTAGCGGGGGCTGAACCAATGCGGAGCAGTCGTTTTTCCCCCCAAAAGTGACATGAACTCGTTGGACGGGGTTGTCCAGCACAAGTGAACAAGCAGATCTATTCAGCGAGCGATGCAACTACGGCTAGCAATTTGTAGGAAATGAGTGTAAACGTTGACCTGTTTGAACCAGAGAGGGAGGAGTCTTATAGAGACAGTGAGACATCACATTCTAGTGACTCTGAGGACGAGAAAGCTGCCAGAGATGAGTGTGACGGAAAATCCAAAATTACTTATGCAGCCAATGTTTTCCCAACTCGGCTTTCCTGTCGTCATTTGGTTCAGGAACACTAAAGAATAGTTTTCCGTGATCTCTGCATTTGTTGTCTGTGCAGCTCAGCACTGGCCAATGATGTGTTATGATGCACGGGGTCAGTGATGCTGCCCAGCCAATCCAACGAGTTCGCTTCACGACCAGGCTGGAAGAGCCAGTGAGCAAGGTAACATGTCTCTGATCATGCCCAGTGTCGCAGCACTCGCACGCACTTTGACAAGGGGGAAGGACTGATGCTGCTGGAAGGAACCGCTGATGTTATACATGATCGTTTTAAAAAGCGAGTAACACTAATTCACCACAGGTACACTTTAAGGCAAAGAAATGAAATGTCATCAAATGGCCGAGTCAGTCAACTCGACTGAGCGCACTTTTTACTTATTTATTTCAAATCCATTGAGATGGTGTACAGATGCACATTTTAAAAAAACATTGTGACACTGTCCAAATACTTGTGGATCTAACTGCATATATTAACCACATACATTTCCCTTCATGTGTGTGCCATCATTGAGTTGGTGCCCTTATCACCACTTAGATTTGTAAAGATTGTAAATGAAATGAACCAAGATAATGACAGTGTGCTATAAAGCATGGATAAAACATTTACTACTCTTCCTTCTACCTTTCTGTATTTTTACTCACCTCAGGTGGAAACTGCAAAAGTCCCGTAAGCAAGTTGAGGCGTCCACGGTGTGGCATTCCCATCACTACGTCTGTCACTCCACTCTTTGCTGCTGAATGGAAGAGCTCGAAAAAAAATCCCATCATGCTCTCTGCTCCCTCTCCTCCATACCGCTTCACTGTGGCAAACTTGGTGCCTAGAAAGTGGTCGAATTCCTATAACGATTGAATAAAATTACAGTTTTAGACTTGACATCAGTGTTATAATCAATCTTATAGGGAAAGATCTTCATGAAACACGCGTTTAAAATCAATCAAACAAAATGCACCAAAAGGTCTCGCGATGCAGAAATAAAACTTCCTCGCTTAAAAACATCCAGAAATTGGAATTGCAGATTGGGTGCAGGATAAAAAAAATTCCTACTGGGAATTATTTTTGATCCACTCATTAATTTATTCATTAGTCTGTTCATTTCCTCAGCCGCTTCATCCTACCAGGGTCGCGAGGAGGCTAGAGCCGAATCTGGGCGACTGAGGCTCTGGAGAGGTACACCCTAAACAGTTTACTAATCCATCTCAGGGCCAACACACACACACACACACACACACACACAACCATTCACACACACATTCACACCTAGGGGCAATCTGGAACTGGCAGTTAGCTTAACAAGCATGTCTTTGGACTGTGAGAGGAAACCCATGCAAGCATGTGGAGAACATGCAACCTCCACAGAAAAAATACCCTTGCTGAGCTCAGGATTCGAACCCAGAACCTTCTTACTGTGAAGCGGACATGCTAAACACTACGCCACCCAGCCGGTCGAACTTGCTGGGGCCGTTTGGAGGCAGGAGTCTATTCATGCCGACTATGGAGAAAGCAGGATGCATTCATCAACCTTGAATAACCACATTATCCTATTCTGAGCGAGTCCCGAGAACAAAAAACACAAGGCAGGACAACAACCTGGTCAGAACGCCAGTCTATCACAAGGCATCATGTGCCCTCACATACAGACTTGCAGACCCTGGGGCAGTTTTCATTGATCAGTACACCTACAGGCAGGTTTACACTGTACGAGTTGGGAGGAGCACCCAGAGGAAAGGCATACAGCCTCGACAAGAGCATGCACAGAAGCTCAGCAGTGCAACTCCAGCTCAGGCTCCCTAGGGGCCTAGAGGTATTTACCTAAAAATGGCTTTAATGTCTATCTGTGCTTCGAATTAAAACACATTTTCAGTGGGGAAATTCAAGCATGCATGTCCTTGTAATCGTGATAAGTCTGTGTACACTCAAATTATTCATGAGGTCAGAACACAAGACATAATTACCTAAGTACTGGTGTGACTGGATATCATCAGTGAAACATAATATCAAACAGTGTCGCACGGTTCTCTGTGAAAGCCTGGATTCCAGCTATATACTTGATATCACTGCACATACGGTATGATGGGAGTACGGAAGTCATCATCTCATTTGCCGAACCATTTAATCGTACTAGGGTTGTGAAGAGGCTGGTGCCTGTCTCAGCCGACACTCAGCGAAGCCAGGGTACACCCTGAACAGCTCGCCAGACCATCACAGGGCCGACATACACAACCATTCACACTCACACCAAGGGTTATTTTGGAAGAGCCAGTTAGCCTAATGTGCATGTCTTTGGGTACTATGTGTACACTTGATTGTGCTCTAACTGTATGTTCGTATGGGTGTATCTTCAAATCCAGTCATTTAATTCTGGGTGTAAACCAAGAACGTGTGTGTGTGTGTGTGTGTGTGTGTGTGTGTGCGCATGTGTACCTGTGATTCCAGCATGAGCTTTGCCAGTTGCCTCCTCTCTTCAGCCGTGAACCTCTCCCTCTTAAGCTCCTCAAATCGATCAGTGAGCCACACGCTTTCCTCCAGAGACTGCAGCTGACTGGTTTCCACAGAGATCCTTCCGCAATAGGTGTCCTCCAAATACGCGACTACCTCCTCGGTCCTAGCCTCCGCTTTCCCGAAGTGCCTTAAACCTGCAGAATAAACCATAATGAAGAATATCAAAGCTTTACACATACATATATATTTGCAAACCTCTAGTTTTAGATGACATGATTAGGACAAACCTGAAAAGGCCAAACAATTACGATTACACCAAGAAACAGTGTGTACCAGATGTGTTAAGGGGTCCCGGGAGGCTGTCATTGAGGATGCTGATCTCTGGCACCTTGTCCATTACAGGTGTGTTGGGCATTAAGGGGTTAACTTTAGCAGATTTGTGCCCATGGGTGCGATAGGCCTCTACCAAGCGTGCCAGGCCGTGGTCTGTGCAAAACAAATCAGGTTCACATACTCACATTAACTGCATCATAGTCAGTCATGCCACACTAGCTTTACAGAGACATGTTGCAACACTGAGGTTTAAACACGTGACAGGCTTCATGCCAGAGATGACATTAATAATAAACTATATGTAATAATCACACAGCTGTGAATGGTGGGGTTTATTAGGACACTTGACGCTGATGTGTATCTCCTGCTTTGCTGTGAGAGTAGAAATGAAGAAGTAAAGAGGAATGAAGCCTCCCTGACCTTGATTAAGAGACAAGTGTGTGTTGAGGAGCACCTGCAGCTCCATATCCGGGTCCTCCGAGCCTCCCCTCCGCGGTCTGTACCCAAAAACACCCCTCTCCGTGTGGTACGAAGCGACCAACGACGCCCTCAACACCGCCAACGAACACCCACTAACTTTATGTAAACTCTTCAGCATTATACAGCCGGACATTTTGACAACTTGAGGCCGCCTGAGGTCTGAACACAACACACAGAGCGGCCACAGGAAGCCACGAGGGGCGGCGACGGTTTCCTGGACTCCTATTGGCTGCGGGAACAAGGCGTATTCGGCGAGCCGTAGCTGATTGGACGATGGACACGCCAGACTAACCAAGGTTCGAATCATGCCGGAAGCAAGCACGTGAAATGACGTCACGTGTCCACGGTAACCGGACACTGGAATATTATTATTTTGTAGAAGTTGTGATAGAGTTGTGGAGTGCGGTGAGGGGGAGTTAATCCAGGTCTGTGTGGCTTGTACGCATTTTGTTTATCTCTCCAGGCCGGTTTATACCGGCTAAACACTGCCGCGCATGCGCAGAAACATAACTCGAGTCGCCCGTGGAATTCTGGGAGGGCCACCGAGTAAGGGCGTAACGATAGTATAAACATTGGGAGGGGGGTCCAAATGAGAACTCTCCCCTAGAAAGGAGAAGTGCATTTCCCTCTATTCCCAAAATTCTGTCTATCCTGTATATTATTATTATTATTATTATTATTATTATTATTATTATTATTATTAACAAAATTATTATAATTATCATTATTTACAAAAGTATTATTATTATTATTATTATTATTATTATTTACAAAATTATTATGATTATTATTATTATTATTATTATTATTTACAAAAGTATTATTATTATTATTATTATTGTTATTATTATTATTTACAAAATTATTATTATTATTATTTTTATTATTATTTACAAAGGGTGGCACGGTGGCGTAGCGCTTAGCACATCCGCCTCACAGCAAGAAGGTCCTGGGTTCGATACCCGGCTCAGGCGTTTCTGTGAGGTGTTTGCATGTTCTCCCTGTGCTTGCGTGGGTTTCCTCCGGGTACTCCAGTTTCCTCCCACAGTCCAAAAACATGCAC
>JAQMYF010000007.1:6265996-6278215 GCA_030014195.1 Neosilurus mollespiculum
AGGGTGTACCCCGCCCTCGCCCAGAGTCGGCTGAGATGGGCGCCAGCCTCCCCGCGACCCTAATTAGGAATAAGCGGATGAATGAATAAATAATTTACAAAATTATATTGAAGAATGTGCAGTGGACTTTTAAGTTAATTCCAAGTTTATTTGTATTTTGATGATTTGTCTCAAAATAAATGTGATATTTTACAATGAAAAGTTTAATATTAATTTAATCACAGATTTGTACAAATAATTAAATGTAAAATCTTGATTTTAACTGAATGTAAACACATTTTTTTTTACTGCATTGTGAGCAGATATCATTACTGTACCAGAAGAACTGACCCTGATGACCAATTTAATTTGATGTTATTGGCTTTAACCCACCCCTGCCTATATGCTCAAATGTTTATTTGATAGTTAACTATCTAACTGTCAATCACACAGTGCACACATGGCACACACGGGGGAGAGATTATCTCTCATATTATTTTATTAGCAACACAATAACAACCAAACTCTCCATTTAAATTCTTCTACTCCCGTCCTCCTCCCGCTCTCATTCGGTGTGACTGCACGTGTGGGAGGGGTGCACTGAGTTACACAAACATAGTTCACCTCGGAGGCGGCAGCACATAGCCTGCCTTATAGTTTTATTTGCCTATATCTTCACTCTAGCTTCGCTGAGTGAACTGAGTCACTTCAACACAATACATATTTTCACATTAATTGAAAAAATTGTGCACTCACGTTGGCAACAGCACTGTTATTGCAGTGAAGCAAGCAGAACAGCTACACTGATTGTGCTTTCCCACCTGACTCATTTATGTGGTGGTGCATGCGCAACACGATTATAAGAAGGTTGAGCTCACTTTGGTTGGGCTCGGTGGCATGGGCTTAACCACATATTCTTTCGGGGGGGGGCACCCCCCCAATAATATACATTAATATGTGACATATGAACCACTTTCATGAGCCTTGACTGTTAACAGATCGGATCCGTCTCCTATGATTTATTTTCCTGTATCCGTTTGTTAAGGAAAAGAAACGTGTGTGACCGCCCCTCTCTCACCTCACACTTGGTTGCAAATTTTAGAATAATGCTTTGACATGCTCTGATTTGGAAAGAAATCAGAGAGCCAGAAGGAAGTACACCAGTGTTAGTTTCTGTGTAGTATTAGTCCCGTTACCGATGGTAAGTGGTTTTATAGTTGTGGTTGATCATCCATTCTTTCATTCATTTTCAGAACTGCTTAATCCTAATTAGGGTTGCGGGGAAGCAGGTGCCCATCTCAGCTGACTTTGGGCGAGGGCAGAGTACACCCTGGACAGCTCGCCAGGCCATCACAGGGTGTTGTGGCTGATCAGTGTATATATATTCTCTCTCTCACTCACTCATTTGCTAACCCGCTTAATCCTATTATGGTCATGGGGAGGCTGAAGCCTATCTCAGCCAACAACAGGGGCAAATTAGAACAGACAGCTAGCCTTGACAGTCGTGCATGCATTTGGACTGTGGGAGGAAAGTGGAGTACCTAGGGGAAACCCACACAAGCATGACAAGAACACACATCTTTACACAGAAACGCCTGAGCCTGTGTCTCGAACCCAGGACCTTCTTGCTGTGAGGCAGATGCGCTAACCACTACATGTATAAGTGTAAACATAACCGCAAATCAAAAAACGTTGGGACAGTTAAAAACATTGCAAAAAAAAAAACCCACCAACAAAGCACTCATTCACTCTTTTGCCAAACAACTTAATCCAACAGGGGACGCGGGGAAGCCGTTGGAGGAAACCGGAGTACCCAGAGTAAATTCACCCACAGCGAGAACATGCAAGCACCACACAGAAACTCCCAATTACAGGACTCGAACCCTGGACCTTCTTGCTGTGAGGCAGACATCGTAACGTTAGGCCCATTATACAACAACAAGGATCTGACATTATATATGCCAGTTGGTCGCACTTGAAAGGTTAATTAACGTGTGTGTTCGCTCCACCAGTCATTTGGAGCTAATAATAAAATAAAATAGTAAATAATTATGATTTGAAACAGATGATTGCAATCATGATTTGGAACAAAAGAAGTATTTGAAAAAGGCTTACTCTTTAAGCAGCAAAGGATCTCCAGTTCACACACGCATGAGGAAATTATTTGAATTTTTAATTTGGATTTTTCACCTTCTACAGAATATTATAGTATTAAAACAATTCAAGGAGTCTGGAGGAATTTCAGTGTGTAAAGGGCAAGAACGAAAACTATGCTCAACATTCGCAACCTCTGACACTCAGATGGCACTGAATCAGGAACTGTCATTCATCCGGCCCGCTGCCACTTCAGGTCTGTGTCCTATTAAAAATGTGTTCATATCATGAAGAGGAGAATCAGACAGCGGAGACCATGGACTGTTGAGCAGCTCAAGTCTTGTATCAAGAAAGAATCGAGAAAAAATATATAATATACAAGTAATAATTAATAATATACAATTTACTCGGTCAGTAAAAATTCTGAACATCTTTTTCTTTGTACTTTGCTCTTTTGTTACTTAAATAAGGGTACACATAAATCAACAAATCACAGATTTTTTTTTTTTATCTTGGAAAAAATCTCTACATGTCTTGAAATGGGGTTCGTATATACAGTACAGTGGGTTTGTAAATGTATTCTCACTACACACAGACTGTGAAATGGGCAGCAACTTGGTGTAATGCTAAGCACATCCACCTTACAGCAACAAAGTCCTGGGTTCTAATCCTGGTCTTTGCTAAGGGCATTTCTGTGTAGTCTGCATGTTCTGCCTCTGTACGCATGGGTTTCCTCCGGGTACTCCAGTTTCCTCCCACAGTCCGAAGACATGCACATTAGGCTAACTGGCTGTTCCAAGTTGCCCCTATGTGTAAGTATAAGTGTGAATGATTGTGTTTGTGTTCACCCAGTGTCAGCTGAGATAGGATCCAGCATCCCTGTGACCCTAGTAGGAGTAAGCAGTTCGGAAAATGAATGGATGAATAAATAAACGAATGAATTAATTAATGTTTTGTAAATCATATACATCTTGAGCTGAATGGTGTTGCATAATTCTAAAACATAGCTAATCACAAGGGGTGGCACAATGGCGTAGTGGTTAGCACATCTGCCTCACAGCAAGAACGTCCTGAGTTCAAGTCCCGGGCTCGGGCGTTTCAGTGTGGAGTTAGCATGTTCCCACAGTTCCCACAGTTTGCTCCCACAGTTCAAAGACATGCACATTAGGCTAACTGGCTGTTCCAAACTGCCTCTAGGTATGAATGGTTGTGTGTGTTGGCCCAGCGTTGGTCTATCAAGCTGTTCAGGGTGTACGGCAGAGATACGTCCCTCCGTGCAACCCTACGATTAGGCGGTTTTTAAAATGAGTGAGCGAGTGAGATAATTATAAAAAAGCACACAAATTGAAAAACACTGCATAAGTATTCACACTTCTTGAACGAAACTTCTAGAGGTAGCTTATACCACAAGTTTATTACTTTAGATTGTTAAAAGGGTTATATTTTTTACATTTCACTAAGCTCGGAAAGTCTCCAGCAGAATAGCAGGAACACATCAGGAGTCCTGCAGTGTCACACTGGGCATCGTCTAAACAACAAGTACAGAACAGCATGTCCAAGGTTTTTCAGAAGGTCTGAGAAAGAGTGTCAGACAAAAAGTTACAGGAGAGAATTAACATTTTCCATGGGGGTGTGATTATTTCTGTACCCCACTATACCCTGCCTGACCAATAAATAAATAAATAAGTAGTCTTCAGTCAGTTTTTCATCTTTAGCGATAAATTCTTAAACCATAGTGATATGGTGAAAGTCACTGTCTAGCTCAGAGCTATTTCTCTGTATTTATTTATCCACCGCATTATGGCTGGCTGTAGTAAAAGTGCTTAGTGTCATTTAAAAAAATACATTATCTGTACCACTTATCTGTTAGGAACGTGGTGGTAGCTGAAGCCAATCCCAGTTGACCCTGGGCGAGAGGCAGAGCACACAATGAACAGGTTTTACAGTAGTCATTATTCATTCATTCATTTATTCATTTTGTAAGCCGCTCAATCCTAATTAAGGTCGCGGGGTGGCTGGTGACCATCTCAGCCAACTCTGGGCGAAGACAGGTTACACCCTGAACATCTCACCAGTCCATCACACAATCATTCACACTTGCACCCAGGGGCAATTTGGACCAGCCAGATAAGCTAACGTGCATGTCTTTGGACTCTGGGAGGAAACCAGAGTACCGAGAGGAAGCTCACAGAAGCACGGGGAGCACATGTAAACTCTATGCAGAAACACCCTTGCAAAGCCCAGGACCTTTTTACTGTGACTTAGACTTTCTAACCACTATGCCACCATGCTGCTCACAAATATTGAACAGCACTAAATGAGGTCAGTATCAATGAAAAAAATGTATTAGTAGATTTTGTGCACTTTTATAAGTTTTATAAGTTTTTATTTAGTTTTGTTCTTTATAAGAGGAGAAACTCACAGCTCTTCTGAGGACCCTGAGGGTCAAATTTGTTTTTGTTATTGCAGGTAATCCCTATTATGTTGTACATCACATTTTTTAGGATTTAATTTAGGTTTGAAAAGTAATATTTGGTAATTTTTAAATGTTTTACTGGAATGTTATTGCAGAGACAAAGAAATTAAATTATAAAATGATGAAATTATAATTAAAAAAAAGAGTTTTGCCTAAAAAGTTTGCACAGTATTTTACAGTCATGGAAAGACTTTATAAAAACAATATATTAATTCTGTGTAGGGCCTCTCTTTGTTTTCGAAACAGACTCAGTGCTTCATGGCATAGAATCCACAAGTTGTTGGAAATATTCTTTTAAAAATTCAGGTCCATGGTGAAATCACACTCATGCAGATGTTTCAAATCCATTTTGATGATGCAAACCTCCCGTTCTTACACATTCCAATGGAATGGAATGGAAAAGCCAGTAAAGTACACTGAACTCCTTGCCATGTTCATGAAGCCAGTTTGAGACAGCAAAACTTTTTGTTTTGTGACATGGTGCATTGTCATGCTGGCAGGACCTGTTAGAAGATTGTAGCCAGGAAAGGATGCAACAACAATAGTCAAATAAACTGTAAAATTCATATGATGACTGATTTCCCCGCACCATTACACAACCCCCACCAGCCTGGACTGTTGACACAAAGCAGACTGTGTCATGGATTCATGCTGTTGGTGCTGATTTTAACTGCCCATTGCCACTTCAGTTTCCTGCTCTTGGCTAACAGAATGGAGAGTGACATGTTTTTTCTGTTGAAGCCTATCCAGGTTGAATATTGTGTACATTCTGAGATTCTTTTCTTCCAATCACAATTGCATAGCAAGGTTACCTGCGTTACTTTAGCCTTTCTGGCAGCTTAACCAGTCTGGCTACTATCTATTGACCTCTCTCATCAAGAAGGTGTTTCTATCCACAGAACTGGATAGTTCTTCTTTATTGCACCATGCTGAAGAAAACCTCCAGAGAATGTTGTGAGTGAGCATTCCAGGAACTCAGTAGTTAGGCTATGGGGATTTCTGCCCACTCAGCTACAAGAGCACGGAGGAGAAGAAGAGGGCCTGTAGACTGGAATCTTTACTTAAAGGTTCCTTGATATTCAGTGATTTCTCCCAAATGGTGAATGATTTTTATCTTTTGTAGTCAAACAATTTGGAGTTTGCAGGGA
Organism: Neosilurus mollespiculum; assembly: GCA_030014195.1. NCBI lineage: Eukaryota > Metazoa > Chordata > Actinopteri > Siluriformes > Plotosidae > Neosilurus > Neosilurus mollespiculum. The sequence continues at coordinate 6,271,694 of JAQMYF010000007.1, forward strand.
AGTTTGTATTCCCTGAGGTGTAAAGATACATGCCGTAGAGCATAGGTGTCAAACTCAAGGCCCGTGGACCAAATCCGGCCCGGAAATTCATTTTATGTCGCCCGCAAGAACATTTCAAGAATATGATTATCACACATTCTTTGTATGAACCATTACCATGAAAGGTAACTCATACTGTGATTGTGATTATTTGCCCCTTGATGACCTAGAAATTTAGTGATGTGGTCCTCTGTAAAAATGGGTTTGACATCCCTGGCATAGAGGGAACATCAGAGAGACTCTGTACTCCATGTTGATGGCGCCAGGGTCATCAGAAGCTGACCTGCAGTGCATTTCATTGTATGTGTACTGTATTAATGGTATGCTTTAGAAACTTTTATTCCAAAAATGGCATGAGTTTAAAAAAATAGATTCTCCCTCCTTACAACTTTCAGAAAAGCTGATAGTATAATGAGGAGAATGCAGACAGGAAAGCAATCTTGTAGTCTCATCAGTAGTGACCACTGTTACACTGCTCTACTCACTTCCTTTTGGCCATTGATTTTTTTTCAGCGGATGATTGAGTTCATCATCCGTATATGATCCATCCATCCATCCATTATCTATATCACTTAGCCGTAAGGGTTGCGGGTGAGGCAGGAGACAGTCCCAGGTCTACCATTAATCGCGAATGTATACTCATCAACCCCAAACTCTTGAAGCTGTTAAGGTTGATACTCAGCAGGAGATAGCAGCTGTTCCTCCCGGCATGACCCAGTGAGCCATGGCAGCCTTCAGAAAACACCTTCAAGTGTGTATAGACAAAGATGGCCACCATTTGGAGGATCATCTTTAAAACAGATGAATAAAAACTGTATTGAATTAAGTTTTTTGTGTGCAAATTATAATTTGATTATTTTTTCTTTTTTTCTAATAGTTTTTTCATCTGCCTTTAAAATCTAAGAGGTTTTATTGGGTCACCCTGTAGTACAATAATGCATGGCAAGGGAAAAAAGAAATCCAGCTAGTGCCTCATTCATATATTTTTTAATGTTTTTATTTTTATTTTAGGGTTTTTTTTTTTTTAGATTTTTACATGAATTCTATAACATGAAAGATTGCAGTTAAAGATCAGTACCATGGACAGCAAAAAGCTATATTAGCGTGTGTGTGTGTGTGTGTGTGTGTGTGTGTGTGTGTACTCCCTCTTTCTTCTCCCCACTCTTCTGGGAAGGCTTTTCTTTAGAATGGGGTCCTGTGCATGATACTCGCATTCTTACACACTATGGGGGGAAACCATAGAGTTCACTTTTGTTACCCTGGGTTTACACTGGGGCACAATCTCTGCGATCTCCGTGATAAAAAAAAAAGTGCAGAGCTCCATGATTTATGAGCACGCTTGGAGCACGATCAGGGTATTAAAAATTTGTTTGTTTTTTTGATGGGGCACATGTGGCTGTGTAGTAGGATGTCCACATACCTTTGACTGGCAAAATAGAGTCAATGATGAGGATTCATGCAAAGATTTTAACAGAAATGTGCATTTGTGGTGAACAAAACCAAACAAAACAATAATGCACACAGAATCTGTGGGTCAGAATCCTTGCAAAAAATTCCTATTGAAATTATTAATGTAGAATTTTAATGATATACATAATCTGTCTTAAATAAAAGTTGCCAGCAAAATGTCCCGACAAGGTCAGCATGGTCATTTCTATCCTTGTGGTGACATTTGATACCGACAAGATGTAAACACACACACACACACACACACACACACACACGGGTACGTGCTCCAGCCTCCAGAATAAGCTACAGGCGCGCGCATCAACAAATAAAAATGAAACCATCTCCACCAGACTGCTCTTCACACCCAGCAATCTGTTGTTGCCTGTAGCCTCGATTCCTAAGGTAGTTGTAGCGATCACGTGACTTGCGGCGCTCGACCTGCTGCGGGAGGCTGAAGGCGCGTCGGGCGTAAACGCACTGAGTTACCATTTCGTTGTTTTTGTTTTTTTTTAAATCAAATTTCATCTAATAAGGAGCAGCTTTTCCTGGTTATTCCTATTACATTAGTATTTGCTGATAACGCGGGACGGGTGCTGAGAGCTGAGGAGGGCGGCGGAATGAAGAAGGAGCCACGGCGCACTGTCTCGGTCACCTTGCGCAGAATGACACGGAGAGGCGAGACGTGCGGCCACTGAGGCACAGCGCGCTCTTCAGCCTCCATCCGCTCGTTCCCGACTCCGCGGTGCTGTGGCGCTCAGACGCGGTTGGCGTTTGCATTGCGTTGCTCTATTGTCCTGCTCGGCGCTGCAGAACCCGGGCGCTACAGACGAGACTCGAACCGTCAGCAGCAGCACCAGCACCAGCATCCAGACCGTCCAGATGTTCAGCGGTTTGTACCATTCGTGCGCTTTGTTTTCTCTGAACGGCTCTGTAGATGCGTGTCTTGCGTAAGTGCGAGCGGTGCTGGCCTGTCGGCGTTCCCCTCACTCCCACCCCTGCTTCCCGGTAGCCATGCCCGAGGTAGGTGGCAGATAATGTCCAGGGCGTTGCGATGGGCCACCACGGCGACGAAAAGGACCGCATTGTGATCAACGTGGGCGGCATCAAGCACCAGACGTACCGCGGCACGCTGCGCACGTTGCCCGGCACGCGCCTCTCGTGGCTCGCCGAGCCCGACGCCGCGAGTCACTTCGACTACGACGCGACGGTCGGTGAGTTCTTCTTCGACCGGCACCCGGGCGTCTTTGCGCACATCCTTAACTACTACCGCACGGGCAAACTGCACTGCCCGGCGGACGTGTGCGGTCCCCTCTACGAGGAGGAGCTCGCTTTCTGGGGCATCGACGAGACGGACGTGGAGCCGTGCTGCTGGATGACTTACCGGCAGCACCGCGAGGCTGAGGAGGCGCTGGTTAATTTCGGCGGCGGCGCGCTGCTCGATGCCGGCGGCGCACACGACGAGACGGACGGGGAAGGCGGCACGCACGACGCGCCCGCCGAAGGAGACGAGGGGGCGGAAATGACGCGGCGCCTCGCGCACGGAGACTCGCCCGAAAGCCGCTCAGGCCGCTGGAACCGCTGGCAAAGGAAGATGTGGGCGCTATTCGAGGATCCATATTCCTCCAAATACGCGCGGGTGAGTGCAGTGCATGCTGAGACTTGCTCGTGCAATTACTGCGAGTGTAGAACCCGTGTGCATGCCGCATGCTACCTGGGAATCTGTGCTTCATCAGATCATTAATGCTGTTGCTTAGGCAACTTCTAGAGCTCCCACTTCAGAAGCCTACATACTCAGTGACCTTGAAAAGGAAAGCATCATTATCTCACACACCTGTGCAAGACACAGGCTTAATGACGGACATATCAAAACATTAGGATAATTCATGAATTAATGCTTATTTATCACCTTAATGAGCTCTTAATGAGTCATTTTAATACTCCATATGCTTCTTCTTGCCTACTGTCAATCATTTCTGCCTTCCTGTTTTGTATCTGGAAGGATGTTGTGTTTTTGCTGGTAGGTTCTGAGTATAACTGGCATTTTGTAGGCAAATCATGTTCTCTCTTGTCACCGACTGAGTGCTCTGCATTTACTTTGATGTCCTAAAAGCTGAGCACCCACCCTGTGGAGAAACACACACACACACACACACACACACACACACACACACACACACACACACACACACAATCTAGTACTTCTAGCTTTCTATCACTGCTATAATGTATTCCCTAGCCACTCACTAATCACAACTAAATGCCTAACCTCAACCGTAACTTAAACCTAATACTAACCTGAACCCTAAAACTAAGTCTCAACCCTCAATGAAAACTGGACAAAATGTCTTCACTTCCCTAAAATGTCCTCACTTTGTTGATTAAAAATCTATTCTGGTCCTCAGTAGGTAGCAAGTACAAACACACACACACACACACACACACACACACTTAAAAAAAAAGTGAAGCCTGGCCCATTTCCAAGCACTTTTCTTACTACTATCCCGGCAGCATTCTCACCATGTGGCCAGTAAGCTTCTAAATAGGTCTGAAAGTGATCACAGTTTTCACACAAGTTTTGGCAGTTAGGTTAAAACAGGTCAGGTGAAATAGGTTTACTATGACCTGAAGGTCTGGCACAGGAAAAGCACAAGATGGCAGGTTTCCAGACCCAAAATGAGCAGTGAAAGAGAGCTGAATGCCTCCTAATCAAGAAGCCAGAGTGTGAGAAAGAACGGATGCCTTGACAGAAAGATAGAGATGTGTGAACATCTTATAAAGAAGCAGCACTGGCACAGACTGTTTGCATCTGGTCATGAATGAGAGCGGTGATGCTAAACTGCTGGAAGGAGATGTTTTATTAATTTGGCTGTGTTCAGGGTCGTCCTGCTCCACTGCTGTGAGTCAGGCTGGACTGTGTGTCTGTCATGGCATAAAGCCGCTGGAGCTGTTGATCCCACCGACAAGAATAATGAACTGCGCAATCTAAAACAATCACTAGTATGCTAATAAAGTCCCTGATGTCTAGAAATAAGATCAAGCCAATTAAAACAAATGTGGCTATAAGCATTGCTGCATCCTTGTGTTTCTGTTAATGCAAGACATCTTTTTAGTTCGAAATTAATTATCTTGATGATGTTTCATACGTTTACTCCAGGGTCAGCAATTAAAAAAAAAAAATTCGCATTCACTAACGAATATTTTAATCTTCTTTTATGATCAGCTTTGTTAGCTCCCGCCCACAAAGTGGTTCCGTCCATCTGTCCTTCACATTTTAGTTTTGGGACATTTAAGTGCTGCGTGCTGAAGTTGGTATGTTTGTTTTATATTGGCATATTATGAAGTGTTCCTTTCGGCAGGGGCGTCTGGACCCCTGTGGTCTATTTTTTTCTGTAGGGTTTTTTTTATTTTCACTCATTGATTTGGGAAGAGCGACATGGTGGCGTAGTGGTTAGCATGTCCACCTCACAGAAAGAAGGTCCCTGTGTCTGTGTATGTTTCCCCTGGATACTTCAGTTTTCTTCCACAGTCCAAAGACATTGCAAATTAGGCTAATTGGCTGTTGCAAATTGTGTAAGTTGTTGTTGTTGTGTTGGCCCTGTGATGAATTGGCAAGTTGTTCAGGGTGTACCTTGACTTCTCGTGGAGTCGCCTGAGACAGGTTTCAGCCTCCCAGCAATCCTGATAGGATAAGTTTGGCAAATGAATGCATGAATGGATAACTGAAGGATTTGAGGAAAAAATAAGAAAAACATACCCTAAAAATATATTACATGACCAGGGACAGTAATATCAATCAATCAATCAATCAATCAATCAATCAATCAATCAATCAATCAATCAATCAGTCAGTCAGTCAGTCAATCAATCAATCAATCAATCAATCAATCAATCAGTCAGTCAGTCAGTCAGTCAAAGTAACTTTTAAACACCATATTTCTTGTTTGTGGGTGCTGAGACAAAACATCTGGGTAACTATACTGTCAAAAGAATGGAGATATTACAGTATTACTGTATTTTCATTTATTATTCGACAGCACTGATCAGCACTTGTGGACCTATGAAAACTGATGGTATTCATATTCAGCTACGGTCAAATGAACAGGGGTTCTGCTGATTTTTTTTATGGATCATTTAAAGCCTCAGTTATAATCTCTGAAGAATGTGTACATGGAGAGCTGTGGACACCACAGACATGTATTTGTTCTCATACTATTCTCCAGTCTGTTTAGAAGACATTAATATTCATTAATTCATTCATTTATTCATTTTCTAAGCCACTTAATCCCAATTAGGGTCATGGGGAGGCTGGCGCCGACTCTGGGCAAAGGCGGGGTACATCCTGAACAGCTCTCCAGACCACTGCAGGGCCAACATACACACACAACCATTCAAACTCATATTCACACCTCGGGGCGATTTGGAACTGCCAATCAGCCTACTGTGAATATTTTAGGACTGTTGGAGGAAACTGGAGTACCCGGCGGAAACCCACGCAAGCACGGGGAGAACATGCAAACTCCACACAGAAATGCCTGAGCCTGGGAATTGAACACGGGATCCTCTTGTTGTGAGGCAAACGTGCTAACCAATGCACCACTGTGCTACCAGACATTAATATATGAATATATAAATGTACAAATAAAAATAAAAAAACGCCCCATACTCTAATATTTTGTTTGACTTCCTTTAACCTTGATCTCAGGGCGTAATCTTCATGGCATTGTTGCTTTATTTGGTCAGGTCGAGGCTCAGCAACATTATGTGGCATCTAAACTAAGTCAGATGACCAACTGAAATGTACTGAATCACCACATTCTCCCACCAATGGATTTTTTCTTCCCTGATGTCACGGATATAAAATTGGGGCTCATAAATTGAAAAAAGGGCTGGTGGTAGGGTGCTGGATTACTGATCGAAAGGTCGGGGGTTCAAGCCCCACTATCAACGGGTTCTCACAGCTGTCCCCCCAGTGCAGCTAACTGGGTTATCAAATGCCGGCCATGTCTCTCACTGTCCATGGTGAGAGGCATGTAA
>JAQMYF010000007.1:6278315-6298251 GCA_030014195.1 Neosilurus mollespiculum
AACCATTGCTGATTTTCGTCAAGAGTAGGCTGCATAGCCATCAGCGTGTTTCTGCCCTGCGATGGTCTGGCGAGCTGTTCAGGGTGTACTCTGCCCTCCCCCAGAGTTGGCTGAGATGGGCGCCAGCCACCCCACGATCCTAATTAGGATTAAGCGGTTGAATGAATGAAATTGAAAGAGTGTTTCAGGGAGCATGAGGAATTATTTTCTCACATGATCTGGCGCCACAGAGTCCTGACCTTAACCCCATTGAAATTTTTCGGGATGTGCAGGAGAAGACTTTATGGAGTGGTTCAATTTTTCCTCATCAATTCAAGACAGTGGAAAATGAACCCGACTGTGGATGGAAATAAATATTCTGATGTTACTTAAGTGTGAAACAATGCCATGGTGATCACGTGCTGTCGACACGGTAAAAGGTTCTTCAAATAAATATTAGAGTGTGCAATTTAATTTCTTTCTGGCCAGGAAGCATATAATTTCTGTAAAGCACCTTTGTAAAAATGTCCATTTTTGTCCATTGCACTATACAAATAAAATGAAATTGAATTGAATACATGCACAGTAAATAAGTATTTCCTTTCATTAATTATTTTCCTATAATTCCTTCTATAAGTTATTGCATATTTTATAATTGTACAGATGAGAATATTGACAGACCTCCAGCACATGCGCACTGGTTGGTGCCCGTTTAGTGTAGAGGTGGACAAATCCACACAGTCACAAAACATTGGAGGTTATGTTCACACAGAGCCTTATGTACACCTTCTAATGAAGAAATTTTGGTCCCGCAGAACCTAGCAGACCCTCACATACTTGCAGATGCAGAAAGTATAACACTGGCCAAAGACCTTGTATGGAGTGTGTTGCAAGCATGTGTTAATGTGTCTTAAAGAGCTAGACTGGGTGTGTTTTTCCTGAGCCAGTTCAATTGTGTGACGGGTATTTTTAGTCGCTCTCCATCAAACTGTAGATCTTAATTACATTACCAGTTGACAACTCAATTACTTGCTGCAATCACTATCGATGTATCTTTTTATCTCTACTTAAAGAATGGGAGCCGCTCAGGGACGTCTCCAGTGAGGTGCGAGACTCATTTGAGCAATTAGGGGGTCAAGGAAGGAAAGGGGAGTGCCCAACAAAGTTTCAGTTGTGACTGCTGCTGTCCTGATTCCACTTGAAATTCTTCTGACTTATCTCTATTGTATAAATGTATTCATTCATGTATTTGTGCAATCATGCATCTTCAGTAAGAGGGAGATCACACTAGAGGTGTGATAAAAAAAGCAACTGACGCGAATTGATTTTGTTAGAATTTCTTTTTTTGCAAATTTTGATATTCGCGTCAAGGTGTTTTGCGACTCCACATACAAGCGAATAATATGTGGATTAAATATGTATATCGCGCGAAAATTGCGAGAAGGTTGCGTGACAATTTGCGACTGATTTGCGAGTAATTTGCGGATGTTTGTCAAAAAACTAAATCCTTTTGTTCTCAAACCACTTGCTTTTTAGCGCAAACAAAATGCGAATAAAATATGAATGATGACAAAATACGGGAATATGGCGGATGCCAGCAAGTCTCAACCTTTTTGCAAACTTTCTGCGTTGAAGTCTCCAACTTGTCGCTTTTCCTTGCGAACGAAAATCGAATAATTTGCGAGGAGAGCGATAACTTTGCGACCTTCTCATGACAGGTGCAGACTGTTTGAGAAGAGTTTGAGTCTATCCACGTCAGATTCTCGTTTTGCGGCATTCACGGAAATTTGAAACATGTTTAAAAAAATTTTGCGATGAGTTCACGAACCAGACGACCAAAATGCGATGCTGCAAATGTCTCGCGACAAATTTGACAACATTTAAAAAATGAAGAGCGACAGCCATAAATTGTCATTCACGTCAGTTGCTTTTCTATCGCACCTCTAGTGTGATCCTAGGAAGGAAACTAGAGAACCTGAAAGAAATCCACAAGGACACATGGAGAACATGTGAAACTCCACACAGAAAGTAAGCTGAGCTCAGAATTGAACTGGGTGAACTGCAACACTAACATTGTTCTGCTCTATCCAAGTATAATATCAGGGTATTTTATAGGACACACATAAGGACCATTTCATTACAGTCGCTAAACTAATACTGGGTAGGAATCACCTTTGCCCACAGAACAGCATCAGTTTTTTTGTGACATGGATTCCACACGGTGTTGGAAGCATCTATTTATCTATGGGGGAGCTGGAAACAGTCTTAGCTGACTTTGGGTGGGATGTGGGATGCACCCTGAACTGGTAGGCTATTCACAACAGGGCCAACACTGAGAAAATTAACACTCACAGGAATTTAGATCAGCCAGCTGACCTGTCTAGCTCTGTCTTTTGACTGTGGGAGGAAACTGAAGTACCTGGAGGAAACCCATAAATGCACAGGATGGACCTCAAACCCTCAAACCCTCAAACCCTCTTGCTGTACAATTACAGTGCTAACACTTGACCAAATGGGAAACATTCATTCATTCATTTATTCATTAGTCGACCCACTTAATCCTACTAGGGTCACGTAGAGGCTAAAGCTTATCTCAGCAGACTCTTTGCAAAGGCGGGGTACACCCTGAATAGCATGCCAGTCCATCACAGTTCCAACACACACCTACTCACATCTAGGGGCAAACTTGAGCAGCTAATTAGCGTGATGTGCATGTCTTTACACTGTGGGAGGAAACTGGAGTACCCAGATGAAACCAACACAAGCACAGGAAAAGCATGCAAACTCCACACAGAAACACATGAGCCTGGGACTCGAACCTAGGACCTTCTTGCTGTAAGATGGACATGCTAAATACTTTACCACTGTGCCGCCCTATACTGGAAACATTCATTTTGAAATTCTGCTTCTCTGGATTCAGATCCAGTGACAGTGGAGGCTAATGCAGTACAATACATCACTGTCATGTCCCTGGAAAGTTGTTGTGTGTGACATGGTGTATTGTTATGCTTGATGTAGCCCTTATAAAATGGCTAAACCCCACACCATTACGCTACCACCACCAGCCTGAACTATTGACAAAAGGCAAATTAGGTCCATTCCTCAGATTTTTAGTGCGTTGGTAGCCTCAGATTCCTGTTCTGGGCTAACATGTGCTGATTGTGATGTTATCTTCTGCTTCAGCCCATCCACTTCGAGGTTTGATGTCTTGTGCAATCTAAGATGATTTACTGCTCACTACAGTTGTGAAGAATGGTTACTTGAATTACTTCCTGTCAGCTGAAACCAGTCTGCTCATTCTCCTCTGACCTTTCTCATCAATAAGGCATTTACACCTCCTGAACTGCCACTCACTGAATGATTTTTTTTTGTTGCACCATTCTGTATAACTGTACAGACAGTTGTGTGTGGAAGTCCCAGGAGATCAAGTTCTAAAATGCTCAAACCGACCCATCAGTAGTCACTGAGATCCCATTATTTCCCCATTCTGACGTTTGACGTGAAAATTAACTGAAGCTCTTTACTTGTATCTCCATGTTCTGAATGCTTTGCACTGGTGAAACAATGACAAAACAGAACTCCACACATGAAGATCAGATAAAAATGCAACATTTCTGACATTCACATGGAAAGAATGCTATCCTGGAACGCAATATATTATTTTATTCATTTTCTAAGCCACTTAATCCTGATTAGGGTTACGGGGAGGCTGGCACCCATCTCAGCCGACTCTGGGCAAAGGCGGGGTACACCCTCGCCAGGCCATTGCAGGGCCAACACACATACAACTGTTCACACTCACTCTCACACCTAGGGGTGATTTGAAACCACCAATCATCCTACTGTGCATGTTTTTGGACTGTGGCACAAAACCAGAGTACCCGGAGGAAATCCACGCAAGCACAGGGAGAATATGGAAACTCCACACAGAAACGCTCAAGCCAGGAAATCAAACCCAGTCCTTCTTGCTGTGAGGCAGACGTGCTAACCACTGCGCCACTGCGCCACCCTGAAACTCGATATATGTGAAATATATTTGATACTGTTTTCTGATGTCTGCTGTTCTATGTACAAGGATGTAATCAGGTACTTTTACAGGTGTCTAACAGTGTTTTTTTTTTTTTTTTTGTAGCTTCTGTGTACAGAGATCAGTTTTTGTGTTGTCAGGTTCAGATGCAAGGCCAGCTGGCTGATGGTTGATTGAACTGTGGGCCTGAGTGTAGGCTTGTCCAGTAATTTTCAGGCTTTCTCAGTAATTATCCTCCCACATGTCATTCATTAGCCTGCCTTGCTGGATTGTGTGTGTGTGTGTGTGTGTGTGTGTGTTCAGGGAGTAAATAATACTCAGCAACAACAGCATGACAGTAACCAAAGACCAAGGCGGCCCCATTCTTTGTACATCTTTTAATAAATACCGACTATGATGACGCATGGAACGCTTACGCATCATTGTAATTTTCGTTCTATTTTGGCTCTTTGCCTGCATGTACAAACTGGATTATAGTATCTGGATTGGATTCCAGTGACCTTAGATTGCGCACATGTTGACTGGACAAGACAGATGCACTTAATGAATGGCCAAAAGTATGTGGACACCCTCCCATAACAATCATATCACCATTCTTCACTTCACTGGTGCCACAAAGTAGGACGCACACAACTCTAACGTCTTTGCGTGCTGTTGTGTTTCAACTCTCTTCGCTGGAAATAAAAGGCCCAAACCTGTTCCAACATGACAGTGCCCCTGTGCACAAAGCCAAGTGTGCCATCATTTTGGTTAATCTATGTACGTCAAAAAACGGTGTAAAGGCACGGTAAACACTGAATGGTTTGCCAGACCATCACAGGGCCAACACACGAACAACCATTTACACCTAGGTGCTACCCAGAGAAAACCCACACAAGCAGGAGGAGAATATGCAGACTCCACACAGAGATGCATAAGCCCGGGACTTGAACCCAGGACCTTCTTACTTTAAGGCGGATGTGCTAACCTCCATGCCACAGTGCGGCTAAGATTAGGAACTCTTTTTACTCAAACTGTAGACAATCTGCCTCCTTGTTCGGTATATTTAGGAACGCCGTGTGTGCGCTTTCTATAAATGAGAGAACACACATAAAGCAGTAGGGATGGTACAAATTTATTCATTTGAGACAATTGTATAAAATGTAGAATTTGCAGGACCTTTCTGTGTGGAGTAAGCAAAGCATGCTGTCCTCATACCCATGTGGGTTTCCTCTGGATCCTCCAGTTTCCTCCTACATTTCAAAGACCTGCACCTTAGGTCAGCTGGCTGTATGAAGGTCAGTGTGAAAGGCTCTCTGTCTCTCTGTTTGCAGTCCTGGTATAGAAAAGTGTTTTGTCCAGGGTGTACCCTGCCTCTAGTTCCCCATGATGGAACTGAATCTTGAATGACCTTGATGTGTCTCAGTAATTAGTGGGGAGAGATTGTTTTGTGCCTGATGTATTAATACAGTATGTGACCCATCATTACAAAGTGAGTGAGTCCTAATGCACCAAACTGAATTTTTGAGTAAATTAATTAGCTAAACTTTAGCTACATTTTTTTCATACCTTCCTCAATTTATGTCAGATTTTAAAATCGCTTTGTAATATTTTAAAGTGTTCCACTATTTACATATCTGCATAACTCAAAAAGTCAGATTGGTGCATTAAGACTCATTTTTTGGTGATGAGTCACATATGGTTTAAAAATAACAAGGGGATTAGGGCAGCACGGTTGTGTAGTAGATAATATGTCTGCCTCACAGCAAGACGGTGCTGGGTTTAAATCTCGGGCTCGGTGAGGGTTTTGCATGTTGTCGCTGTGTTTGCGTGGGTTTCCTCTGGGTCCAAAGACATGCACATTAGACTAATGCGATTTCCTTATTACCCCAAGGGAATGTGAATGGTTGTGGTTGTGTGTGCTGCCTTACAGTGGACTGGTGAGCGGTTCGTCCAGAGTTGGCTGAGAAAGGCTCCACCCTCCCCGCAAACCTAGTACGATTAACCAGTTCGGCAAATGAATGAATGAAGAGCGGGATTGTAAAGAAGATTGACTTGGTAAAGATAAAAATGTACAAAGTACTGCAGTCAAATATGTTTCGCTCCAGCCTGTGGGATGTGGGCGGTGTGAAGTGTCACCCACTCACCATATATGGGAGCTATAATATACAAGAGTTTCAGTTAGTGTTTTCGGTCAGGGTGTAGTATAGGGTGTTGTACAGGGTGTGTGTACGTGCTTGGATGTCTACATGCAGGGTGCAGTGAGGAGTGCATTTTGTATTCATTAATATATTCATTCATTAATTTTCTAAGCTGCTTAATTCTGATTAAGGTCGCGGGGAGGCTGATGCCCATCTCATCTGACTCTGGGTGAGGGCAAGGTATACCCTGTACAGCTTGCCAGGCCATCGCAGGGCCAACACTCATACAACCATTCAGTTAGCCTGAAGTTTGGACGTTGGACGTGCTGACCATTGCGCCATGTCAAATCATTAAAAAAATACAATAAAATTTTATTTATATATATATATATATATATATATATATATTCTTTTTCCCCTGTGATGAAACGGGTAGAAATCATTCAAAACAAGTCACTATTACACTATAAATATTTATAGTAATTTTTTAAATTTGTGCGAGAAAATAAAGACATCAGAATCAAAAGCCGTTCCTTTGATTTTCCATTTTCATTCTAAAAAATAAAAGGGAATAAACACAGTACACCGACCGACAGTCTGCCTGTATCAGAAGTGAATCATAGCTATGATGGAATTCTTATTTCACATACTACAAAGCACCGGTCCATTAGTTGAGCATCACGGAAACATCTGACCAGCGTTGATGGCTAGTAATTTATCAGAGCACAGCACATTATGGTAACACCTGGTGAGGTCACCACTGTGACACAGCAGGCTAAAGAGCACAGAGCGATATCACATGGCATCCCAGACGTGGATGATCAAATATTTCGTGTCTCACCCTGTGATGAATTAGATTGTAAGACAATATTAGATAAGGTAAGATCACTAAGTGCTTTTGAGACTATATACACACAGATGTGACTGCAAATCCAACGTCTGTTCTATTACATAAAACACTCACAGATACATGGTGTGTGTGTGTGTGTGTGTGTGTGTGTGTGTGTGTGTGTGTGTTTGTGTGTTTGCGGGGGTGTTATCACTCTTAATCCTGCCTGGGTCATGGGGAGGTTGGAGCCTATATGATCCAACACTGGGCGAAAGCGGGGTACACTCTGAACAGCACGTCGGACCATCGCAGGGCAATACACACACAACCATTCACATTCACACCTAGGGGCAATTTGGAACAAGATAAAATCAGAGTACTTTGAGGAAACCCACGCAAGCATGGCCGGAGAAAGCCGAGTCTGGCACTCAAACCATATTTTTATGAGGTGGACTAATCACTACGCGACCCATGTCGCCCGGGATGGGGGATGGGGTTGTCAAAAATTAGTAATTGGTCAAATATTGTGTATATCATGAAGACTGCCCATACTGACTGATGAGATGGTATGCTGGGCTCTGTTTAGGCTGATGGTGATTTAAAAACTTTTCTTACCAGAATCAATAATTGAAAGCATTTTATGGTCTGTATGGTTACTCTACTATGCCGAGATTTTATCCTGAGTTTCTCTCTTGTCTCTGTAATGCTTTTCATTTCTCTTTCCTCTAAATGTCTTCTTTTCCACAACCATTCCTTCATTAATTCTGCTCCCCTCTCTTTCCCTCTACTCATTCATACATCAATGTTTGAGCATAAATCTTCCATTTTTACAAACTCCCCTGCTATGCTTTGACATATCCGAGGACGTGCCATGCTTTGAGTCCTTTCCCCCCGCAGATTGCTCCTCGGCCTATTCTTCTCACTTCATGAGAAACCTGTCATATCCCTTGTCCTTCACTGTACACGTCCTTTATTACCCCCTCCCTATTCTTCCTGATTTTGCACTCCATTTCCACCCTCCCCTCCCCTTTTAAAAGCTAATGCAGTTTTCTCTCTGGCTATTTGGTTCCACGGCTGAAAGCAGAGTGCTGCCTTACAAAGCCACACAAGTCGGTCTCAGAGCAAATGCAGGCTTACTGCCCCAGTGCGTGGACGAGGGTGATCCTAATGAGAAACGAAAGGGTCCTATTTATGTATTTGTTTACGTGTTTCCAAATGGCTGATACAGAAACACCCCGTCGCCCCACAAATGACCAACAAAGCACATCTAGTGAATTTCGTCTGTTTGATTAAGTACTGAGTGACCCAGATTTAAAGCTCCTGTGGAGAGAGAGGGACTTAGTGAGATGCAATATGCTGTGGAAAGACTTTCAACCAGAGAAGTAGAGAGCTTTCCGGAGAATGGCTGCGTAAACGTTTGCAGGGCAATCCAGGCCTTGGATGATCCATTAAATGTTAATATATAATTCAATTAAAAGCTAACGCCTGCCATTTTGTTGCAAATTACAACCAAATGAAATTGACTGACTGCACAGCTTTACTGGCTTCCAGAAATATAAACTACATTAAAAAGTACTCAGATTCATTTCTTTGTCCGAATATGTACACTGAATGAATTGAAAATAGGTACAACTCAATGCCCAGCCCTCATCCCTCCCTTTCCAAGTGTGCATTGAGTCTTGGCATGTAAAAGAGCTGTTTGATACTGTACGTGGTGACACGGTGGTGTAGTGGTTTGAGTCTCGGGCTCAGCGAGGGCGTTTCTGTGTGGAATTTGCATGTTTTCCGAGTGCTTGTGTGGGTTTCCTGTAGGTACACCACTTTCCTGCCACAGACCTAAGTAATGCACATTAGGCTAACTGGTTGCTCTAAATTGCCCATGAGTGTGTGTGTGATTTGGTTGTGTGTGTTGGCCCAGCAATGCTCTGGCGAGCTGTTCAGGGTGTACCCCGTCTTCACCCAGTGTCGGCTGAGATAGGCTAGAAATTAATTAATTTTCAGATTCCATATTCCTTTTACATTTTTTCTTGATGAGGGCTACCAATGAAGGTGAATAGAGAGACAAAATACATTTTGCCAGAACATTCCTGTACTCTACATAATTATACTTTTTAATTGTACTACTAAATATGGAATATACATATACCACTTCAGTTTGGGTGCCCGACATCCCTCTTGCTCACAGCACTGAATGTCACGCTTCAGTTCACGCTGGTTAAAGGCCAACAAAGACAAAATGCCAAAGACCTCAGTTGTGAGGGAACACTTTAAATTCGATGACGACACGACAATGGCTGTGTGCCAAATATGCTTTTTTTTTTTTTTTTGATTTTGCTATACTGTATTAATCCTGCATGGGAAATTATTGCCTCTGCATTTAACCCATCCAAAGTAAGCACACACACACACACACACACACACACACACACAAACAGTAAGCACACACACTCAAGAGCAGTGAGCTGCCACATTTTGGGGTGCCCGGAGAGCAGTTGGGGGTTAGGTGCCTTGCTCAAGGGCACTTTAGCCATTAGGGTGGAGGTATGTAAACTTTTTTTTTGTATGTAATTAGATAATAAATGCATACATTTATCAACCTCTATACACTCCTATGGGTTTACTCGAAGAAGACAGGTATACCTCAAAAGGTTGCATAGCTAGGTTTAGGGCTAGTGCCTCCTCTTTGGTAGTTGGATATTTTGTGTAGACTTCAGATTTCTCAGAAAAATGAGAGGCTGGACAATTGTCATCTAAGTATGTCAGTACAGCCCCTGCACCAACATCGCTGCCATCTATAGCCAACAGATTTGTCAGTGCGGCAGTGAAGTCAGAAAGGTTTGCAAAACTTTCTGTAGAGACTTTCTGCAATATTGTGGACCTTTGTTATAGTGGATACCTCTTGCCCATGTCCAACAACATAGCCTAGGTAGGTCACACTGGCCTGACCAAACAACTTGAAGAAATCGATCAGAGCTTTCATGATTTTGGGGGATTCAAAGCCTCCAAAGGGAACTTTTTGTTCCAATTTAAAACCTTCAGGGCGATATGCCCCCTGATTCACACTTTGGTGCATGGTCGCCCAGTCTTTGGAAGCTGGGACATCTGGGGGTCTCCGCTTTCTCATCAGCAACTCCATCTCTGACAGAATAGCTGACTGGGGTTTTAGTCAACTTCTCTTCAGGTAGTGCAGCATCATAGAGGGACTTCAAATGAGGATTATCTCTTTGTTCCCGAATCAACAAAGAGAGATGATCCTGATTTAAAGTCTCTCTATGATCGGACGAGCCCCCAATTTGTGACAGACTGGTGCGAGCTCCAGAAGTATTCGGAACAAACCAGGTCAGGCAAAGAAGGTGGTTTAGGAATTTGTTATGAGTGAGCAGATAAATGTAACAATTAAGAATAAATCAGTAGGAGAGATAGTTGCAAGCCCATTGTTGCTGAGAGTAGGAGATGAGAGGTGTTTCTGGTTGTCCAGGTTTTAGCCTAGTCCCTGCAACAACATACATCATTCAATGTAGTCCGCTCAACAAGGACAAGAAAGCGGCCTTCGCACTTATATAGTTAATATAGTCCTCTGTGACATTATCACTACATCACAATTGGTAGGCTTTGTCATAGTAGATATACATCATAGTTACATTACCATAGATACAAGATTCCTGTTACGTCACAACCCATACTGCTCCGTTAGGCCCCTAGCCCTGAACAAGGTCTTAACAATATGTGTGCCTCTGTCCACCCAGCAGTATAAATGGGTACTAGTAAAAATACTGCGAAGGTAACATGTGATGGACTAGCATCCCTTCCAGGAGGAGTCGAACTCCTAGTTCCTTTATACTATAGAAGCTGGGGATCCGGCATGATGAGCCGTTAGGCTTGGGAGTAAAAGCCCAACAGACTTACCATGCCCATTCCCCATGGCTGAAGCTTCACATATTCGCTGTTGATTACTATTGAGGCTCTGGTTCCCAAAAATGAAATTCGTATTCAGACCAGCAGTATTAATGGAATCGCATTAGTACTGCATGAATTGATCCCACTCATAAATCAAACTAATAGTTTAGATAGATGCATAAATTATATGTGATATTAGCACTAAGGGGCGGCACGGTGGCACAGTGGGTAGCATGTCCGCCTCAGAGCAAGAAGGTCCTGGGCTCGATTTGTGGGCTCAGGGCATTTCTGTGTGGTCTGCATGTTCCCCCCTGTGCCTGTGTGTCCCACAGTCCAAAAACATGCACAGTAGGCTGATTTGTGGTTCCAAATTGCCCCTAGGGGTGAGTGTGAGTGGTTGTATGTGTGTTAGCCCTGCAATGGTCTGGTGAGCTGTTCGGGGCGTACCCTGCCTTTGCCCAGAGTCAGCTGAGATAGGCACCAGCCTACCCATGACCCTAATTAGGATTAAGCATCTTAGAAAATGAATGAATGAATGAATTACCACTGAGATCACATATGAAAGGAAGACAAAATACTTTTATGTGAAGTATGTGTAAGTTTTTTTTTTTAAATCTGTCCAGCCACAAATTCCCATTTTTGGACACCATGCTGTACAACCTATTGGTCCCGAGTCAACGCCTCAGAAATCTAGGTTCCTGGTTCAACCCTGAGCTCGAATTACTGTCTGTGCAAAGTTTTCTCATGTTCTCTCTGTGTCCACCAGGGTTTCCCCAATATTCTCCGATTTCCTCCAACTCTGCAAAACACATGCCAGTAGATAGATTAGTTTCACTGAATTGCCTCTGGGTGTGAATGAGTGTGTGATAACCTGGGATGGAGTGGGATCCCATACTGGGAGTATTCCTGTCTCCTGTCCAGTGCGCCTGGGATTGGCTCCAGGTTCAGTGTGACCCTGGCCAGAATAAAGCTGTTAATAAAGCTGAATGAATGAACATGCAGGGTGTTATTTAAATATGCTGTGATTAGGGCGATGCCAAATTGAAAGAGGTTTTAGGTGAGTTTAGGCTTAAAGCTTTATAATAAGGAAGGATGGTGTAAAAATTTCATACTACCCTACAGAGAAACCTTCTTTTTTTTATTTGGAAAAAATGATCAGTAAATACATGTAATAGTGAAAATTGCACATATCAAATAATCAGTTAAAACAGAATCACATACACTGAAAACCTCGGTTGATTTTTATATTATTGTTGGGCGGCACAGTGGTGTAGTGGTTTGCATGTAAGTCTTACAGGAAGAAGGTCCTGGATTTGAGTCCCGGGCTAGGGGGTTTCTGCGTGGAGTCCCTGTGCTTGCGTTGGTTTCTTCCTGGTACTCCGGTTTCCTCATACAGTCCAAAAAAAAACACATTAGGCTAACTGACTGTTCCTAATTGCCCCTGAATGTAAGAGTGAATGGTTGTGTGTGTGTTGGCCCTGCAATGGACTGGCGAGCTGTTTGCCCAGTATTGGTGGAGATAGGCTCCAGTCTCCACGTGGCCCAAATGGGATTAAGTGGTTCAGCAAATGAGTGAGTGAGTGAGTGAGTGATATTATTTTTGACAGTCATTCAGTAAGTAGGGCTTTACCTCCCTGACCCCTTTGTAATACTTGAGCGCTAGTAGCTGTGTTAAAAAAAAAAAAAGCCTACTTATCAAAAGGCTGTTTATGAATAGCACACGTACTAAAAACCTATTTTTTTTGTACCCTGATTTTAGATGAACTAAACACACTGCAATCAAATTTTCATATCATGACCATTGAAGCACTGAAAATGTACTACCATACCTTCTTTCAGGGCAGCACGATGGCGTAGTGGTTAGCATGTCTGAATCACAGGTTCAATTCCCGGACTCGGGTGTTTCTGTGTGGAGTCTGCATGTTTTCCCTGTGCTTGCGTGCGTTTCCATGGGGTACTCCAGTTTCCTCCCAAAGTCCAAAAACATGCACAGTAGGCTAATTGGCAGTTTTAAATTGCCCATAATTATGAGTGTGAATGGTTGTGTGTGTGTGTTGGCCTTGCAATGGTTCTGCCTGTCAATGGCCTTTCAATGGCCCTGCAATGGCCTGGTGAGCTGTTCGGGGTGTCTTCGCCTAGAGTTGGCTGAGATAGGCTCCAGTCAGAGTAAGTGAGTGAATGATATTTTGACTTCTTCAGAATTGCAGTCCAATATGAAGCATCATTCATTATTCATTACATTTAGGCCAAAGTATTTTGTTCTCATTAGTTACCAACCACCTTGCTTCGGGCCAGTTGTCCACCCCCAATTTGTCTACGTCCTTTACAAAAACCTATATCCATCCAAACCTGAACTCCTCTCATGTTTCAGTGTAAGAGGGGTTAAAGTCCCACAGGACCGATCATCCGTCCTCCAGGATGAATCAATGTGCCCTTGCTGACCTTGACTAAGGCAGCCTGCAGTCCCCAGTGAGCGGGGCCTACAGATAAAATTAGCCTTGAGCATTGGACTGGCACCACTATCTCCACTGTCCTTGGGCCTAGTGGTGACCTCGAGCTTGAGCAGCACCAGTAGAAGGAGAACGGCTTAAGTGACATGCTCCTGTTGACACGGCAGTATTGTGTGACTCATAGAGAAAACTAAAGCAGCAACATTATCCTTCTGAACTCCTTCAAATTTTGCTGATATAGCTGTTTAGCGGCAATTAGCATTGCCATCATGGAACATCCTGTCCTAAAACTTTGTCGTCTTCTCTGCAGTTCACAGAGTATAAAGTGGATTGGAGGAGAATGCAAACATTCAACATGCAGCCGATAACTTGTGCACATTCTGTATATAGTAACATGGTGTAGGGAAGTGAGTGTAGTACATGAAATGATGTATAAAATAACCGGGAATTGTAAGTAAAGAAATATATACTGCTTACATGTCTTTGGTAATTTCTTTCTTCTCTCTTTTCTTTACACAGTGGGTGGCTTTTGCATCTCTGTTCTTTATCCTGGTATCCATTACTACGTTTTGTCTGGAGACTCATGAGGCCTTCAACCCCATCATCAACCGCACAGAGATCGAAATGGTGGGCAATGAAACCATGGTGCGTGTTTACCCAGAGACCGAGACCATGGTGCAGCTCACTTACATCGAGGGAGTCTGTGTGCTCTGGTTCACCTTTGAGTTTTTAATACGAATCACGTTCTGCCCTGACAAACTTAAATTCATCAGAAACGCCCTTAATATCATTGATTTTGTGGCCATCCTGCCTTTCTACCTGGAAGTAGGACTGAGTGGCCTGTCCTCCAAAGCGGCAAAAGATGTGCTAGGGTTCCTGCGTGTTGTACGCTTTGTCCGGATTCTGCGTATCTTCAAACTGACGCGGCACTTTGTCGGTCTGCGAGTGCTGGGACACACGCTTCGTGCCAGTACCAATGAATTCATCCTCCTCATCATCTTCCTGGCCCTTGGTGTCCTCATATTTGCCACCATGATCTACTACGCGGAACGTATTGGAGCCAACCCTAATGATCCCCGTGCTAGTGAACACACACATTTCAAGAACATCCCTATTGGTTTCTGGTGGGCTGTGGTCACCATGACGACGCTTGGCTATGGTGACATGTATCCTCAGACGACGTCAGGCATGTTGGTGGGGGCGCTTTGTGCTTTGGCTGGTGTCCTGACCATTGCCATGCCTGTGCCTGTGATTGTCAACAACTTTGGCATGTATTATTCTTTGGCAATGGCTAAACAAAAACTGCCCAAAAAAAAGAGCAAGCACATCCCCCGGGCACCCCAGCTGGGGTCCCCCAACTACTGTAAGTCAGCAATTAACTCACCAAGACCCAGCACCCACAGTGATACCTGCCCTCTGGCCCAGGAAGAGGTCTCTGAGATTAGGTACCAAGGTAGGAGATCCAATAACATACCTGATTCACAAAAAGCAGTACCTTTATCAAAAAGTGAGTACATCAATGACAATTAAAATATCTGACCATTGCATCACATTTTCATTATTAATAATTTATTTATCACCATAAATTATTGTAACCTTATTTCAGAATATTTCCAATTCTTAAGAATAAATATGTGGCGGTACGGTGGCGTAGTGGTTAGCTAGCCTCGCAGCAATGTTCTCCCCATGCTTGCGTGGATTTACTCCGGGTACTCTGGTTTCCTCCTACAGTCCAAAGACATTAGGTTAATTGGCTATTCCAAATTTTCAAAAGTGTGTATTGCCCTTCGATGGTCTGGCAAGCATCGCCCAGGCTCCAGCCGCTCTGCCATCCTAATAGTAGTATTATTCAGGGTGTTACAGTATGATATTTGTATCATCTTAAATTATGATACAGTATAATAATTTACACTTAAATCTTTTGATCCAAATAAAACAATTTAAACACTGCCAAAAGGTAAAATACCAAAATAAACAAACAAACAAACAAACAAACAAAAAAAATTAACACTGAATTTCAGGAGCAAATGATTTAATACCAGAGAAATTACTTCTGAAATATTTTTCTGCCTGAACAGATAATTTGTAATAAATTGGTAAATTGATTCGTATCTGAAAATAGGTTTAATAATCTTGGATTTGATGTTTTGCAACCTTCTAATATAGTGCAAGTTCATTTTATTACAATCAATATGGTTTAATTTGTTAACACGAAAGTATATTATATATACTAGAAGTTATTTATACTACCAGAGGTGCAACAGAAAATCAACTGATGTGAATGGCATTTTTTAACGGTCGCTTTTCACAGTTAAATATGTAGCACGACATTCGCGGCATTGCAAACACGTATGAAATTTCGGCAACTGTCGCAAAACGAGGCTCTGACACAGGATAGTCTCAAACAGTCCACACATGTCACAAGAAGGTCACAGAGTTGTCCTTTTGTCGTGGAAACTTCCACGCAGAAAGTTTGAGATGTGCCATATTCTGTATATTTTGACATCATCCGTATTTTATTCGCATTTTGTTCCCGCTAATGACGCGCAAAAAAAAAGTGAATAGTTTGAGAACCAAAAAGCAAACAAAACGCGACTGATTTAAGGTCAGGAGACTCGCTTTTTTCGCGAAACATCCGCAAACCAATCACAAATTACTTGCAAATCAGTCGCAGAAACTTTCTTGTGGTATATATATTTAAGCTGAAAAAAATATCCACTTGCATGTGGAGTCGCAAAACATCTTGACACAAATTTCTATCACACCTCTAGTGTGATCAGCCCCTTAGTTTCTGCATTTCACCCATTCAAAGCAAGCACACACATGTAAACAGTGAGCACACACACACTGGGAGCAGTGCCATGCCACACATCGCGGTGCCTGGAGAGCAGTTGGGTGTTAGGTGCCTTGCTCAAGGGCACTTCAGCCATGAAAGTGGAGGAACGAAAGGTTCAGCTATGACCTATTAATTCTGATGATGTTGCTTGTATGCTGTAATTTATTGAGTACTTTGAGATAAACGATTTCCATGTCCGACCCGGAAGTGTCCAGTTTGTCCCTGTTTGTGATTGCAGATTTTAAAGTGAATGGAGAGCCGTCGAAAGCAGCCCTGGCTAATGAAGACTGTCCCCACATCGATCAGGCTGTATCACCTGAGGAAGTTTTCAGCCCTGTAGACCGTGAGAGACCCTGTTTCCTTCTTACTTCTGCAGATCGGGGCAATCACATAGGGGCAAGAGTCAGGAAGGGTACGTAACCAGCCAATCCCTGTTGACCTTGCCAGTATATTTAATAAGAGCACACAAAGTGCTTAGCGTGAAATGAAGCAGCTGTCAATCAAGACAGTGTTTTTCACTGCGGATAGATGAACTTGTTACAGTGCAGTCTTTACCCCGACCCTTATTCAGAGTCTGGCAGTATGAGCTGTACTAATAATAGAAATAACATTCTATTAGCACACTTCGTTGCATTTCGTTTCTCTGACCGAACATGTGTGTGACATGGAAAAAGAGGCATTTTATTGGCACACACTGCAATTTACTGTGATGATCCACTAGGGTTAATAACTGAATTATTATACACTACTTCACTACGCCGCAGTGTGGATCCTGATTATCACTAAGCTTCAGTTTAAAAAAAAAAAAAAAAAAAAAAACGTTTGGTAATGTATCATGAGAAATGGGAATTATATAAATACACCTTTTTTATACAATTTGTTTGTTTCTTTTTTTATACATAAATAAATTAAAATGAATTCTAGGGACTTTATAGATGTTCTTGCCTGGTAATAAATCATGCATGCAGGTTTACTCTGGCAGGTGAGATTGGTAAACCTAAGAGAGGTCCAGCATGGGATATGAGGCATGTGGTCACATGACAAGAACACAGCCAGTGTGTAGCTCTTAGGCTACACTGATATCAACAGCAACATTATAGGCTTATTACTCAGTTCTGATGTTTTGCTCAAATACAACCTTTCTGCATTGATGGGTTGTTCGTTAGGTTGTAAATAGCCTATTATTATTCATTCATTCATTCAATTATTCGTTTTCTAAGCTGCTTAATCCTAATTAGGGTCACAAGCCTGGCGCCCATCTCAACTGACTCTGGGCGAGGGAGGGGTACACCCTGGACAGCTCGCCAGATTATTGCAGGGCCAACACACATACAACCATTCACATTCACATTCACAGCTAATGGCAATTTGAAACAGCCAATTAGTCTACTGTGCATGTTTTTGGACTGTGCGAGGAAACCCGAGTACCCGGAGGAAACCCACGCAAGGACAGAACATGCAAACTCCACACAGAAATGCCCGAACTGGGAATCGAACCCATTTTAATAATAATAATAGTAATAACAATAATAATTATAATAATTATTATTGTTATTATTCTTATTTTTATTATTAACATGATTTTAAAATTTGTTTGTAAAAAGGGGCTGAGATATTTTCATTCATTCATATTAAAGTTCAGTAGTCAAGTTTATTTATATATTTATGCACTCTCTTACCCATTTGCCAAACTGCTTAATCCTATTAGGGTCTTTGGGACACTAGGCGAAGGCAGGGTACCACCTGAAGAGCTTTCCAGGCCAACACAAGGCCAGGCCAAGGTTGACAAAAATATTTCAAGAAGAAGCCGCTTTATCCCGATTTAGTGGGATGTGGTGAATCTGATTTTATCCCTGGAACACTGGGTGCAAAAAAGCAATACACCAACAATGGGGAACCAGGCTTATATCTAACCATGAAAAAAAATGGTAGTGTGTACAGATTTTGTGATATTGAGCAAAACATCGGATTTTTGCCACTTAAACCCTGCAAAGTGAAGGTGATCTTAGCTCATATCCACCAGGATATTATTAAACTAGCTCACTGCACAACAGAACCAGCAACACTGTAAGGCAAGGTGACATAATGTTTCAATTACCAGTGTGTTATTTCATTCTGGAGAATCATTTAACTCCAAAGATGTGACCAAAAGCTGACTCAGACCGCTTCCTGTTGCTCGAGCAGGATGACTGCAATTATATCGTACCTCGTTTGATGCCAAGGTGAGATTGCTTTCACTGTGAAACACAGTCAGCTCTGATGCTAGGATCTAATTAGAGCAGACGGAAGCGTGAACATTCAAGTGAAATTCACATAACAGCACACGGAACAACTGTGATCGCTCTCTTTTTTTTTACTTCAAAACAAAACGACCAAGAGCACCACGCGTTATTCTGCTATGAGGTTTCTTTAACATTGACCTTTAAGTAGTCTGATAAGTTGGCATGTAGTTTCATCAAGCTGATGTGACTGGCTGTGTTCTTTGGTGTCTCTATAAAACTGTGTTGTTATGGTTAGCACTGTGATACCACCCCGTGCATGCAGTTGACAGTCTAATGCATAACGCATAACACGCATGGAGGATGACGTGGTTGACTTGGTGAATGGTCACTGTCAACTGGTTCACCATGAGCATAACTACATGACGGGTCTAACACACTAATGCACCCCAAGTGCTTAAATATGCTCTTATTCATAAATATGCCCATGAACACACACACACACACACACACACACACACACACACACACACATGTCTGTAGTTTGAGACTTCACTTTGGTGTACTGAAAGCCCTTTTTCTCTTCAAATGAAGGTTATGAAAAGCCATGGAGCCATAGCAGCATGTCTGGAGGCGTGGCCTCAGTGTCGGCCCTCCCCTGCAGCCCGCCCTGTCTCATGCAGCAGGCCCACTCCCCCATCCCATCCATCCTGTAGCATGGACAAGCAAACTAACCAATCAGAGGCTCCGCTCTGCTGCGCTGCGCTGAGACGCCCACCCACACTGTGTACCATCCGTCTCTCATCAGCCTTCAGTTCTTCAGTATCACTTTCCCAGCATTCACTTCTTCTTCTTCTTCTTCTTCTTCTTCTTCTTCTTCTTCTTCTTCTTCTTCTTCTTCTTCTGTCTTTGTGGATCATTCTTCTTGTTTTCTCACAGCTCTCTCAAACATCTACTGACATTGTATACCATCCTCTATCTTTTGTTTTCCTCTTCTTCCTTCCTCATCATGTCTGATCTCCTATACTCTCTCCAAGCCCTGCACTATCATACGTTTCCTCTCTCCCCCATCCCATCCCTATTTCCCTTTTCCAACCCTCCCTCCCTCCTCTCATTGTTTATAAAGCTGTGGTTTTTCATCAGGTGCTATCGGACACCATTTTGAAAAAAGAAGAAAAAAAAGAAAGAAGAAAAAGAAAGAAAGACAATGGCTTTTTCATGTAGTATTTCATAAAGCATTCATAAATTAGCCATGGATTAGAAACAGTTAGTGACATGAAGCACTCATGAGCTTAGTGATGCACACCTCACCAACAGAAATCTATGACTGAAGAAAACTCATTTGCATTGCATGCCTTGCATGGGAAACTGAGCAAACAAATGTAAGTCTAATGAAATCATGTAAGGAAAAATATTTTTGTTTTACATTGAAACATCCAGAGCTTCTTTTACCAATCTAATGCAGATACACTATGTTATCATTTAAGATGATATAAATAACATGTAGCAATCAGGACATTTTCCTTGCTGACATATATATATATATATATATATATATATATATATATATATATATATA
>JAQMYF010000007.1:6307150-6317812 GCA_030014195.1 Neosilurus mollespiculum
TACATATATATATATTTTTTTTTACTGCCCACTGTCATGTAATTCAGCGATATATACCAGCCAGTGAGCATCAATATGGAAATGCTGCAGCCATATTGGATTCCCTGTCATGGGCACATACAAACACTGGACAGGACACGGGACAAACGTCCAAGCCATGTTCCATGGCTATGTAGGTCTGCTCGGGAGCTCTGCTATCAAGATGAATACAATACAGTATCTATTTATTATTTCTCAAAACTGAAAAATAATAGTTACATAAAAGAGGTTGCATGGCTCTCAGAGGTGTTTCCAGCTGTAGTAATAAAACTGACACCTGGATAAAGTGGATAGGAACAAAGGATGGAGGTAAAAGAAAAAGTCAGTATAGATGTATGAGACAGAGAGAAAGAGATACACACATACATCTTTGGGTAAAACGTCACTCTGCACCATTGGCTTATGGGTTATCAGTGTTTTCACTTGTCTATGCATTAACATGTAAAAAAAAATTGTTTAACGAATGTTTTTGTACATCAAGACATCTTTGTTCATGCTGGGAGGAACAAAAGACAAGCAAGTGAAACAAAGACAACATAAAACCTTTCTAAATACAGCTTCAGCTTCCAGCATCTTCAGTTTTCTTCAAACTGCAAAGTGCTAGGGAATGTCCTGCTCCACAGCCAATCAGCAGACCTCTGACATTTTGGAGATCTGGGATTTGCTGTGGCTGGATGACATCACAAAGAGAACCATCTCCACACATTCCGTGTTCGTTCCAACCCCAGGAAAAGACCCGATTTCCTAAAAAGATAGATCAACTCAGATAATGTCCAGCAAGAAGTGGAAATCTTCCGTGTAACTTACAAGCTGTTCTTTTTTGAAGGGTTTTTATGTAGAAACTTTACAAAAGATTCTAAAATATGGTAGAACTTCCTTAAGGAAGCTAAATCTATTACCATATAAACACAAAATTATGGAAGAATTATTTTCCTTGATGGACGACTACAGAGCGCACTCTGGGTGTGGCCCAAACTTATAAATGTTCATAGATTCAACAAAAGTAGACAAAAGCTCTTGATTATTTGAGTTTTCTTAACAGTTAAGGTTTTGGATTTGTTAATCTTCAAAATATTCGAAAATCCGAAATATTCAACCAAAAGTAATAAACAACACGCAGCAATTAAATAATAATTAATAACAAACAGCTCATTTCCCTTGAACATTTTAATAGCTCTTCAATGCTTCTATTCCATCAAGTGGACAATTTGACCTGATTTCCACTACTTAAATTATAAAACTCTTTCAATGACAGGGTGGCACAGTGTAGTGGTTCGCACGTCCGCCTCACAGCAAGAAGGTTCTGGGTTTGAATCCCTGGCATTGGAGTCTGAATGTTCCCTCCGTGCTTGCATGGGTTTCCTCCGGGTACTCTGGTTTCCTCCCACAGCCCAAAGACATGCTAACAGGCTGTTCCAATCTGCCCCTAGGTGTGAACAGTAGTGTGAATGGTTGGGTGTGTTTTAGCCCTGCGATGTTCTAGTGAGCGAGGTCCAGGATGTACCCCACCTTTGCTCAGTGTCTGCGAATGAGTGAGTTCTTAGAAATGATGTCACTTCAGCGCGTAAAGCTTTACTGCTCATCACTTTCGATTACAATTACCTCATATACAATAACTCTGGAGCTATTCAGCAGGTTTACTTAATGAATGAATGAATTATTAATTAATGTCCAAAAAAACCCTCCATTCTCTGTATGTACATTACTTCTCAAAAACTGCAGCTATTTTTATGTAAGGGTTGATTAAAATTCATCAAACTGAGACGTATTTCACAAATATGAATATACAAATATCACATTTCAGTAGAGAGAGCGCTTAGAAATCATCCAATCCTCTTATAAATAACTACAACCACCCTCCTGTAATCAAATTGTCTTTCATTAACACACTGAAGCAGACTGGACACAGAGCCTCTGAGTTCATCCAGCTGGTGGGCGTGGTCCAGCCTTCGCCACCATGGAAACACGTGCGACGGCGACACGTGCCATGGTAACGCACTTACATAATTGCCTGATTGCCATGGCAACCTGAAGTGAGCTTGCTTTTCTCAAGGGGAGACTAGTTTTCTCCAATTTCTCACTCTCAGTGTTCACTTCACACCCCTCGAAATGACGCGTTCCAAAACACAAATACCTCACGTCTATTCACGCTGCTCTGACAACAAAGCCAGCAGAAAAAACATTGGCAGTCTGTTCCAATCCTATGGATTATGGAATATACATAGTCATAAGGTATTAGAAACAATTCATTCTGAAAGGATTACACACTCACTTTGAGAGCAAGATGAACCAAACAGCACCGTTCATTCAACTACAAGGCAGCTGAAAGGATGTGCACTGGCATTGCCATAGAAACAAAAATATTGACCATAGCAACATAAAGCATGATATACTAATCTTCAATAACAGAGCAAAGACAGACTCTTCCCATGCACAGAAAATAACTGGTGCTATAGACAAGTTTCAGTAATATATCAAAAATATCTAGCTTTAAATTATGGTACCATGATATCTGAACAACAACAACAACAACAAGGTTGTACATGTGCAGTGCAATCATCGTAACATATTATAAACTTGAAAGAAACACCTTCTACAAACAAATATTGTTTTTCCAAGCAAGCAAGCTGACAGATACGTATTAACTCCATTTTCTTAGCAACAAGTTGTTTAAAATAATAGCACAAAAGATGCTCTGAGTGCAACAAGGGGCGGGTGATGTAACAACAAATTTAATATTACAATATTTTAAAGTTATTCCATAACCTCTGATCATATACGAACTCATAGATAATAGTGGTATATGATCAAAGGGAGTTTTATATTCTACTCACTACATTCTACTTTATGGAAGAGCCAGTTACCATGGAACTAGCGCCTGCCGAGCTGGCTAATCGCATACACAGTGAGAACGAGTGGAATAACTGCCCTGTTTTATTCATACTCACTGGACTGTAAGAAATGCGGCATGTGTATTACCCACTCACTCATTCTTCTCATTTGCAGAATTGCTTTATCCTACTAGGGTTGCTCAGAGGCTGGAGCCTATCTCAGCCGACACTGGGAGAAAGCAAGGTACACCCTGAACAGTTCACCAGACCATTGCAGGGCCAGCACGCATACAACCATTCACACTCACACGCAATATGGAACAAGCCACACAGAAACGCCTGAGCCTCAAACCCAGGACCTTCCTGCTCTGAGTTGGATGTGCTAACCACTACGCCACCGTGCCGACCTGCATTTGTATCATTTTAATTATATTCTTGAAAATACTTAATGGAAGAGCTGGCTAGCATGCTAGCTGTAGTTTTGGTTTGGCATACTGGCACAATGTCCTCTTCCCTGGTCACTGGCATCAAGCGACACCGAGGACTGGATGCCTGTTCTTCAAAGCAGGCCAATAAAGTCACGATTGGTGGGAAAAAACCCTGCCCGATTTTTGAAAATGCATTCTTACCACCAAATACTTAGTTTTTTAAATGTTGCTGCTTTTGGGGGAAAAAAATCTAGAATGAATAGAAGAACCGGCTAGCTAGGTTTAGAATTAGTGTAGTATGGTAGAGTTAAGACAGCTTCCGCATTTTCTTAGTGATAAGAATGGTATATGGGGTGATATCCTAGTAGTAGGTAAACCAATCAGAATGCACGATTACTTATATCCAGAGGGTATGAATAAAAAAACTGTAGATATTTATTTAATATGTGTTATTATTTTTAGTGATTCCTCCTTGTGTAACAAACTACAGAGTGGACAACACTTTGTAGGGCTGGTATGACCTGGGCAGCACTGGCTGAAGCTTAATGAGACCACACACTGGTGGTTGTATAAATACCTGGCACAGACCTGGCTTTCAGGAACGTAGCAAGTGGGTAGACCGGACTCCCTATATATCCCATCATCTCCACTCCCTTGTGTTGCCATGAAGCCAGGTCCACCCATGTTAATGGCTCGGAGAGTTTTCTTGAGTGTTCTCTTTTTATTTTAAACACCCTTTGATCTCCTCAGGATCCTCAGATACAAGAATACAAGATATCCTGATAGATACGTAATTAATTCATTTCATACATCATTTCCTAAGCTGCTTAATTCTAATGAGGGTCGAGGGGAGGCTGGCGCCCATCTCAGCTGACTGTGGGTAAGGGCAGGGTACAGCATGAACAGCTCGCCAGGCCATCGCAGGGCCAACACACATACAGCCATTCACACTCACACTCACACCTAGGAGCAATTTGGAACAGCCGATCAGCCTACTGTGATTGTTTTTTGACTGTGGGAGGAAAGCGTAGTACCTATGCAAACTCCAAACAGAAACGCCCGAGCCCGGGAATTGAACCCAGGACTTTTTCTTACTGTGAGGCGAATGTGATAACCACTGCGCGACCATGCTGCCCCTGATAGATATGTTTGTTTGAAAACGTTGCCTCTGTCATGAAGTGATGGGTTAAAATGGGCAGTGGTGGCTTAGTGGTTAAGGCGATGGGTTACTGATCTGAAGGTCAGCGATTCAATCCCCACTATCACCACTGTTGGGCCCTTGAGCAAGGCCCTTAACCCTCAGTTGCTCAGTTGTATAAAAAAAAAAAAAGATAATTGTAAGTCGCTCTGGATAAGAGCGTCTGCCAAACGCTGTAAATGTAAATTAAAATGAAATCAATTATTTGATACGTTAATTATTCACTGACAGAATTAGGGGTTAGTTAATAGGTCCCCCAAGATACAATTTAAACTACTTAGGGCCAATTTTTGGGCCTCATATCACCTTGATCTACATCTACATTGAAAATGTACATATGTTTCCAATAACAAAAATTATATAAATAGGTTGCTTAGAGGGTAATGCCCCAGTGACACGTGGTAATACCCCCAAAGATATAATAATGACGATGTTCTGAGAGTGTATATTTAATATTTTCATGGGACTATCTTTTAAAACACACTATTCTT
This sequence comes from Neosilurus mollespiculum, assembly GCA_030014195.1. Lineage (NCBI taxonomy): Eukaryota > Metazoa > Chordata > Actinopteri > Siluriformes > Plotosidae > Neosilurus > Neosilurus mollespiculum. The sequence goes on from JAQMYF010000007.1 coordinate 6,312,138, forward strand.
GCCATGTGTGCTTAAAGAAAGGAACTGAGTCACATGAGGTGGGACTTAAGCTCAATGATTAAGAGACCTTTTTTCATGAAAAAATTACTCACATTTTGCAGCAGTCATTTACAGCCAGTAGTCTGAACTGCTCTTTGGGTAATAACGTTGAGTTTTTTCTTCTGCTTATTAACCCCAAGCATCTGTTAGGTCATACTTAGGTTCAAAAGCAGTAACAGTATCCTCCTACTGGAGCCTATCTCAACCGACTATGGGCGAAGGCGGGGTACAACCAGAACAGTTTGCCAAACCATTGCAGGGCAACACACACACAACCATTCACATTCATATCCACACCTAGGGGCAATTTGGAACAGCCAATTAGCCTAACGTGAATGTCTTTGGACTGTGGGAGGAAACCCATTTTCCTTAAATGCAATTTACACTCAGAAATGGCCGAGACCGTGACTTGAACCCAGGACCTTCTTGCTGTGAGACGGACGTGCTATCCATTATACCGTCGGGCCGATCATTAAGGATAATAGCTTAAGCCAAATAAATTAACAAACAAATAAACAAACTAACAAACTAATATCCTGATTAGGGTGTGTGCCTTCTAATGTCTGTATGCAACAAAATAGCCTTTACATTAAAGCCTACATTCACTCAGAATACTTTCAAAGCCTGTTTAAAAGGTTGTATTGATTCTGTTACTGGCTACTTATCTATATCTCTTTAGATGTCCCTAAGGTAATGGCAGGAAATCCAGAAATTGACCTCTCAAAGTCTTTCAACTGAAAGCAGTGGTTACGGCCAACAACATGCCATTATGTTGCATTTGACTAGAGGATGGAACTCATAACTCCCGACCTCTGACCAGGAAATAAAACAAAAGCAACTGGGAATTCCTACTCGAGAATTAAGGGATGGCCTGCTTAACTACGTGTTCCTTGCATGTTTCAACATGGCTGCTCACAGTGTCTGCAGTAAACAAAGTAGCAATTTCTTACCCTTAATTTAGTTAAATTGCATATTTAATTATCTCCTCTACTAGGAGAATATTGCATATTTAAGTATTAGATTTATTGCGGCAGTCCATATTTTTTTTCCCCTCCATGAGCAGGACGTTTTTTAAGAACTAAATCTCCCATTACATTGTAAATAAATGTATTATTTAGGCTTTACTCAGCAGCTTTACTTAGCATCTAGTTTCTCTCAGCGTCTTTTTGAGAATTGAATATTTTTTAAGCTTCATCTATATGAAGAATCTAGCTAAATGTTGCCTCACGGAGAGGACAAGGTTGTTTGTCCTCTACTAATGTGTGTGTGTGTGTCTAATATAAGAGCTTCTCGGTCGCGGGGGCAGCAGCCTAAGCAGTGATGTCCAGATGTCCCTCTCACCAGCCACTTCCTCCAGCTCTTCTGGGGGGACGTCGAGGCGTTTCCAAACCAGACAAGAGACATAGTCCCTCCAGCGTGTTCTGGGTCGACCCCAGGGTCTCTTCCCAGTTGGACATGCCCTAAACACCACACTAGGGAGGCGTTCGGGAGGCATTCTAATTAGATGCCCAAGCCACCTCAACTGTCTCCAGTGTTCGTGATGGACAAACCGTGATGAGCACAGAAATCAACAACGAAACACCATCTGGGTTGAGATCGGAGAGGTTGTACCTACCAATTACACCCTTCCAGGTCATACTGTCATTGCCCACAATGGCGTTAATGTCTCCCAGGATGACCAGGAAGTTCCCAGGGGGAGTGCCCTCTATCACAACCCCTAGGGACTCCAAAAAGGGTGGGTACTCTGAACTGTCATTTGGTAAATAAGCACAAACAGCAGTCAGGACCTGTCCCCCCACCTGGAGGCGGACAGAAGCTACCCTTTCGTCAACCGGGGAGAACCCCAACATGTGGGACAAGGGTCAACAAGGAAGTCCACACCGACTCACCACCTCTCCCCATGAGCAACTTCAGAATGAGACAGGGTTCAGCCCCACTCAAGATGGGTGGTTCCAGAACCCAAGCTGTGTCGAGGTGAGCCCAACTATATCTAGTCGATATGTGTTAACCTCGCGCACCAGCTCAGGCTCCTTCCCTGACATTCCATGCCCCAAAAGCCAGAGTCAATAGCCAAGGATCGGTCCGGCAGAACACATGCCATGCCACCCGGCTCACACTGCACCCAACCCCAATAGCCCCTCCCAGAGGTGATGGGTCCATGGGAGGGCGGAGCCATGTTTCCTCTTCGGACTGGGCGCGGCCGGGCTCCATGGACAGAAGTTCGACCACCAGGCGCTCGCCTTCAAGCCCCTCCCGCAGTCCTGGCTCCAGGAGGGGGGCCCAGTAACCCACATCTGGGTTAGGAAAACTGAGTTCTTGTATTTGTTTCTCTCATTGGGGTCTTTTGAACCGCAATTAGTCAGGACCTTCACCTAGGACCTGTTTGCCTTAGGTGACCCTACCAGGGGCATAATGCCCCCGACAACATAGCTCCCAGGATCATTACGACACACAAACCTCTCCACCACAATAAGATGGCGATTCAAGGAGGGGACTAAACTTTTATTTGCCGTATAATACTAATTTTTGTAGGCTATAACACACAGCATCATATACTGATGGGAGTCAAGTATAATATTTCTTATAAAATGTTAATTGCTGGAGATATCCTCTTGTCCCGTCCATGACGCGATGCTTGCATTTTCCTTTTTTTAATTAAAAAAAAAAAATGCAGGAATAGAATTTAATATAATACTGAAACAATATCGATTATGGCCCTTTGATATCTCTGTTATCACAACCGAACCAAATTTTTGTTCATAATGGAATTTATTTCTTTAAAATTAGTTTTTTTCATGACCCACACACCAAATACTGCGGAATGCCCTTACATCAAACAGCATACATACATACATCATAGTTAGTTGGGTAGATTGTCTCTAGTAATAATGTTATTTCTCTGACTCTGTAGCTTAAACACATGGGGATTGGAAAGCACATAATTCTGAGTGTCACGTTGCCCAAAATAAATCAAAACAGCATTTACATTATTTTTGCTTAAGAAAAACTGGAACACACCACTAAGTACAACATCATGCCAGACTACAAGGGAGAGCTTCATTTTTTTAAATCAAAAAGAAATAGCAACTTTAAAAATTCAACACAGCAGGAAAAGATGACGTAAATGCACTCACCTACGATGGCAAGGTTGTGTTCTGAGCCACATGCAATCTGAATGCAGAAAAGAAAAACCATTAGAATACTTGATGTATACATTAAGGCTTTATATCCCCAAGATCTATATCACATTTATACAAATTACAGCCAAACTGCTGCCGTATCATCACCCTGCTGCTGTAAAGGAGACATGTTTTTATTTCAATAAAGATGGGGGGTGGGGGGGTCCAATTCAGTGATGTATTGCGATTCATTATGTATGAAGATTCGTGCATTTCCACATCAACTGAATTCAACATATTTCTCTTTAGTACGTCCTTTCTTAATATAGGCTAAACTCTGTTTCCCCGCTCCCATGACACTGAAAGTAATGAAAATTTTAACCGCTAACATATTTTTAAAATATAGTTTATTATTATTTATTCATCCATTCATTATCTAAGCCGCTTAATCCTAATTAGGGTCGCGGGGAGGCTGGTGCCCATCTCAGCCAACTCTGGGCGAGGGCAGGGTACATCCTGTACAGCCAGGCCATCGCAGGGCCAACACTCACACAACCATTAACCCTCACACTTTTTGGCACAGTCATTTATTACTGTCATATTAATAATAAATGTGGCAAGATATCACTTTTTGCCCATACCAACACCTTTAGCATGGGCCCATACTGTTAGTTATCATGATTTAAAATGTTTTAACTGAAGCACTAAAAAATTCAATGAAAAATTAATACCTGAAAAATATGAAATGCAAAACAGCACCTTTCACACAAAAAAGTCTGTTAAATTCCACATATAATAAAGTATAAAGCAATGCAAATATTTATAGTAAAACAATCTAAACCCAATACTTTTTTTTTTTTTTACTGGGACTCAAACCCAAGAAGTCCTTGCTGTGCTACCATGCTGCCCCATCCCTCATCAATGTGTATTATTTTCAGCAATTATAAAACTACAAATGTGAAAAAAATCTATGTTGGATAAATATTTTATAATAAGTAGTCTTGTACCTACCTCTGCTGTGAAATGATTAAAAGTTTTAGAGTACTTGTTTAAACCATTATTCAGAAGTTGGAGGAAGGTTTGAGAAGATCTGTCCTGAAACCTGTTTATTTTTCTTAACATCAGTGAAAGCACAGACTGTCCTTCAGCAAAGCACAGCACGAAATAAAGCACTGGTGTGTGTGTGTGTGTGTGTGTGTGTGTGTGTGATAACAATCCCTGGACATTGGATAAAACACTCGGAACGACTCTCTGAACAAGCGGAACACTGATTCTGCCAACTTGGCCAGTTTACATCTTTGTGTACACAGCGTATTAACCCTTTAACCTCGACTCGATAATTGGCTGTTCCAAACTACCCCCAAGTGTGAGTATGTATGATTATGTGTTTTGGCCCTGCGATGGTCTGGAGAGATGTTCAGGGTGCACACCGCCTTCGTCACGTGTCGGCTGAGATAGGCTTCAGCCCTCCCACAACCCTAATCGAATTAAGCAGTTCAGCAAACGAGTGTTTTTTTTATCCATTCCTCAACCTTGATCGAAATACTGAGACATGTGATTTGATAGGAAAAACTAAAATGTAATAGTTATTAAACATCATTTGACCCAAAAAACAGCAACAACAACAACAACAAAAACCCTCAGCACCACCAGTTCAATGCTAACTAGCTGGTAAACACGTCTGCTAGAAGGCACAGCGGATTCTTTAACATCCATGAGATTTTTCTTTTAGGTTATTTTGATCAAGGTGCATTATGTGGGTTTGTAAAAATAACTATTCAGCTTCCCCAATATGACAGACTGTATGACAGACTGTGATGTGCTGTTCTGGTTTCAAAGGCATCAACAACTTTGTTAGAGTAGACAGCATAAGAAGACTCTATCGAGTTCAAATCTCAGTAAAAATCTGTGTCAGACAGGAAAATGTAATCACCGCTCTATCTAATCAAAACTGTCTGGACCATCTCAAGACATGTACAAGGAGTCGTTTCTGAGGAATAAGGTTGAAAAGGTTGCTGTTTGGATCGTCAAAGGCCACAGCAATTCAGAAGAACATCCAATCACTTGGACCATCTTGAAACTCAGCAACATTTATACTTGGCATATACTACATGAACAGAGTGATCTGATTGGTCGGAAGGCTCAGGATAAAAAATAAATTAAAAAAAAAAAAAAAAAAAAAAAAAAAAAAAACAGGATTCTGAGTAGATAATGCTTAAATCAAAATGACAGACACTCACAAATTACCACGGTCACTGGGAACATGCAGCATCATCATTGTCCAGCTTTAAAATGGAAAGCCCACCCGATGAAAATCTTGTTTTAGTTTGTTTACCTTGTGTTTCTGTGTATTATACAGTAAAACAGCTTTACAGAGTGATGCTTGTTTACATATACACTGTGTGCACAATTATTAGGCAAGTTGTATTTTTGAGGATTGATTGTTATTGTACTATACAGTGCTCTTGGTCAATCCAAAATGTTAACAAACCCTCAAACCTGAACATTTAAGTAGTA
>JAQMYF010000007.1:6318850-6330375 GCA_030014195.1 Neosilurus mollespiculum
ATAAAAACTCACTCACTCTCTCACTCACACACACACACACACACACACACACACACACACACACACACACAGCCTGTAGTGTGCGTCAGTCTATGAACATTCTATCGCTTATAAGAAAAAGCTCTCTCTCCACACACACTCACACACTCTCTCACACACACACACACACAAGACACTTGAGAGTAGCATGTGTGTCTGACTATGCATCTTTAAACCAGCTTTTCTTTTCATATTTATTTCAAGAAGTGACTCAAACTTTTCATTTGAATATTGCATTGTCCTCTCTCTCTCTCTCTAGCACACTTACACACACACTCACTCACACACACACTGCATCTCCAAGGTTAGTGGTGACCTTGAATGACTGTGAATGCTCTGTCTCTGGGCAGGATGCAAGAAACAATAAAAAATATTCACACTGACGTCGCCACCTGCTGGATGTGTCTGCACACTACACCTTACAACGAGATGCAATTCCTAACCAGAATATAATGGAAAGCCATTTCAGCATGTTGTAAAAACTCTTTTAAATGAGTGTTTAAATGCCTTTTCATTTAAAATATCACATCAGTGAGAAACTCATACCTGAGTGGCTCCATGAAGTGTCGTGACCTCTGAAGGAAGACTTGATTCTGCATCATCACTGACTGACACTTGTCTCCCAAGCTGTCCATAACTGGCTCTTCCCCATGTAAGGACTCTCCCAGTGGCTAAAATTTAAAATCACGTCTGGGATAAAAATCACAAGACTTTTCAAATATACACTGGTTGTATTACAGCCTTGGCAGCACTTATCATACACAGCTGACGGCAGTCTTCTCTCTGAGCGGTTCCATGTCAAACTAGAAGAACCTCATACGATATTCACGGGCTAAAATATCTGCAGATCTCAACAACATCATCAGCGGGGACACCTGGAGTTTGCCGGACAGCATGTGACTAAGTTTTCATTCATTCATTCATTCATTTTCTAAGCCGCCTAATCCTAATTCGGGTCGCGGGGAGGCTGGTGGCCATCTCAGCCAACTCTGGGCAATGACGGGATACACCCTGTACAGCTCACCAGACCACTGCAGGGCCAACACACATACAGCAATTCACTCCCACTCTCTCACCTAGGGGCAAATTGCAACAGATAATCAGCCTGTGAATATTTTTGGGCTGTGGGAGGAAACCGGAGTACCCAGAGGAAACCCATGCAAGCACGGGGAAACATGCAAACTTCACACAGAAACGCCCTGAGCCCGGGAATCGAACCCGGGTCCTTCTTGCTGTGAGGCGGACGTGCTAACCACTGTGCCAAAAGATATATATATTTTTTTGAACAAATAGCGCAACACCGATGTTACACCATTTCTACCATCAAGAATGTTGGTGGTAGATGTTAGGGACATTCAAAGAGATTAAATTAAACATTATGGCAATCCAGGAGGCAAAACACAGTTAGCAGTTAGCTTGGCATTTACGTCCAGGAAGAAACGTTCCAGCAGGACAACGAACCAAAGCACAGAGCAAAAACAACGCAGGAATAACTTTAAAACCGTTTGTCTTCTGGAATGGCCGAGTCGAAGCCAACACTTAATTGCAACTGAAAATCTGTGGTGCATCCTAATAATTAGGAAAGCTGGATTAAACAGTGTTAACTCACTCAAGTGACATTTGCTGAACCACTTAATCCTTGTATTAGTGTCGAAGGACTGGTGCCTATCTTAGCCGACACTTGCAAAGGTGGGGTACACCCTAAACAGCTCGCCAGATTATCGCAGGGCAACACACACACAACCATTCACACTCACATGCACACCTATGGGCAACTTGAAACAGCCAATTAGCTATGTCTTCAGACTGTAGGAGGAAACTGGAGTGCCCAGATGAAACCCAGGCAAGCAGGGGGAGCACTTGCAAACTCCACACAGCAACACCCAAGCTGAGGACAGAACTCGAACCCAAGACCATGACCAGACCACTACGCCACCGTGTCGCCCTCGCAGCACATTATTGCTTATATAACCTACTGTTTACATAGAATAAATGATTTCTGATCATAATCAATTCTTTGTACCACGATACCATAAATTTATTTAATGAGTCAGTTATTTCTCTAAACAGGGACGATTTCTCTATCAGGGACATCAAGATCCAAATCCCTCACTCATGTGTGCATGCATGATTACTAAAGTGCATTCATGGTTTAGAGACGATACCGCCGACCAAAAAGACAGGGGGCGGAGCTGGAAGTGGTACAGAAGAAGATCCTGCCACTTTCTCTCAGAGTGACAAGGATGGACAGAATAAGAATCGAGCATGTTAGAGCTACAGCAAAGGTAGGAGGGTTTTTTGTGATAAAATGAGAGAGGCCAGATTGAGATTGTTTGGACATGTGCAGAAAAGGGATTAAGGGTAGCAGAAAAGCCTGGTAGCAGGAGAAGAGAAAGGATAAAGAGGTTTATGGATGTGGTGAGGAAGGACATGTAGGTGATTGGTGTGACGGAGAGGAATGTAGAGGACAGAGTGAGATGGAAAAGGAAGATCAACTCTAGCAACCCCTAACAGAAGTAGCCAGAAGAAGAAGAAGAAGAAGAAGAAGATTCGTACCTGTTTGGGCGATTAGATGCGTCCAGCCACTGTGTATTGCTGAAACACTTTCTCCATTAAACAGAGACTGGTCTAAAGCTGTAGGCAGAGGTAGGAAGGTTTCTTTTCTACACAGCTGGCCGTATTTATTACTGCCCCACAGGAACACCTCCCCGAACACTAGACGAACAACAGCACATGTTTTTTTAAGTCTAGACATTGATATTAAACCTCCAAAAGTGTAACATGTTTCTAAAGACCATTACAGGCACTTGTATGTTATGCTGTGAGGGTACAGCCTACTCAAATAAGACTACAGAGCTCACTAGAGAAAATCATGTGACCTGTGCATGGTGGAGCCTATTATAGACAAAACATATTAAATTGAGGTTTTGTATATATTTTTATGGCCTGGTGCAGAGGAATATGAACATCAATCAAATTACATTTTTCTTTTTTATTATATAAATTTGAGAAAGTAGCATGCTAGCAGCTCTATACTGTAACCCTATGGGGCAAACAGCTGCATCAAAACAAACCACTTGTTTCTTAAAGCTGAGATATTATACCCATTTTCAGACCTATACTTTTCATTTCAGACACCACTGGAGCACCAAAGTATGACTTCTAATCCAAAAAAACTCAACAGTTCTTCAGGAAGCTGCTTCCACACCTCCCCATGAAACACCGATTTTACGTGTGCTGGATGACATGTTTGACTTCCTCCTCCCAATTTAGATTTTTCAGCTCTCTGTGCTTTCTCTGTTCTGATTGGTCGCCTTTCTGAAGTGGGTCCCCTGTGCTTTTAGATTAGGATCGGCGGAGACACCGCTGTGCAGGTGGAGGGTGGGAGAAGGCCAGCTAATAAGAAGGTCCAGCACAGCTGGTAGTGTTAACCCCCACCAAAAAAAAAAAAGAAAAGAAAAAACCTTGGTTATAGCCAATATCCACAGCCAAACATAGGCAACCTCATTACTTGACACTCTGTTATTGTCTCACGTTGCTATTCAACACTGTAACAACTTTTATGGATGGCAAAAATATTTCCCCTTTAAATAATTTTTTCTTTTGGAAATGGATTTCTTCATTGCTGTCCTCCCAGTGCAGCTAACTGGGTTAAACCCTAATTAGGATTAAGCAGTTCAGAAAATTAGTGAACGAATGAATGATTTCTTCATGAGATCTTCTGTGTGACTACATGTACCGGGACGTTGCACCAGAAACTTTTCATTCATCGTTCATTTTCTGAACTGCTTAATCCTAATTAGGGTCGCGGGGAGGCTGGCGCCCATCTCAGCCGACTCTGGGCAAAGGCAGAGTACACCCTGGACAGCTTGCCAGGCCATCACAGGGCAGAAACATGCTGACGGCTATGTAGCCTACTCTTACGAAAACCAGCAATGGTTCTGTTACATGCTTCTCACCACAGACAGTGAGATACATGGCTGGCCTTTGATAACCCAGTTAGCTGCACTGGGGGGACAGCAGTAACAATCTGGTGATGGTGGGGCTTGAACCCCCGACCCTGTGATCAGTAATCCAGCACCCTACCACAAATTTAATTATAGATCGTTTTTTTTTCTTTAATAAAACACTGGAAGGTAAAAGATGGGAAGATATGCCCCAGCTTGAAAAAAAAATCCAGGATTTCTCCTTTAAGAAGACTGTTTTAATCTGAAATGATCTCACCTGTTAAACAGGCACAGTGCGCAGATCCTGCACTCACACTCTTGGCAGATACCTGTTCCAGCCCTACAGGGGGAGAAGAAAGGTTTAATGATGTGTGAGTATAAGTTAGTGTTACCGCCCAAAATCCCCATAATCAAAAAATCCACCATAAAGTCTACCTGGAACCAGGCAGGGCTCCTTGGAGCTGAGGTGAGCTGGGGCAGGCTGAGGATTCAGTGCTCGGTTTGCTTGACTTAACAGACCTGTACCCCACTGAAACACGGTACCTGAACCTACACAAAAACAAGTGCAAGTCCAGCAGAGGGTGGAGCGAGGAAAGAAAATATACAGAGAGCTTAATGTGCACGTACCTGTTACTGCGAGTGAATGTCGAAGCCCTGCTGTTACACTGATGATAGGGTCCCTTAAAGACTGACGAGAATGAATCCTCAATATAGTTTTAACATATGGCGGTGCTTAAAAGTTTACAGAATTTTGACATTTCTGCATAAATATGATCAAAAACATCCCAAGATTCTGACTGTGGATTGGTGAAGTCCAAACACTTGGTGGCTTTGTGACCCCTTCCCATGATCCCTGATGGGTATCATCAACTCATTCTCTGAGGTCCTCAGAAATCTCCTTAATATGTGCCATGATACTATGAGACTATTACAGGTCTTGCTATTGGTGTGATCTCTGTTGTTTGAGTAACGGAGAGGGGGAAAACGATGTTGAACTTCCTCCATCTGTCCAACAGGGGATGTGTGACTGTGGATTTAATTATTGATCCTTATTCTTTAAATACAAGGAATATCACTCAACCCCCAATTATCATCCCACTAATTAAAAACAGTTGACTCTGATTTTCATTCATTTGCCGGAACCACTTTATTTAACTAGAATCATGGAGCAGCTGGAGCTGATCACAGCAGACACTGGGGGAAGGAAGGGTTCCCTAAATATCCGCCCCCATCTAAGGGCCAACACACACTCACAGCTTGGCGCAATTTGGAGCAGGCACACATGCCTTGGACTGTGAAAGGAAACCGGGGTACCTGGATGACACCCACGCAAACACGCAAATTCCACACAGAAACACTCTTGCTGTGCCCAGGACTCAAATCCAGGACTTTCTTGCTGTGAGGCAGACATGCTAACCATTATTAACCATGACTCTACTGTGCTGTCCTCTGACTCTAATGAGCTCCAGCAAGGAGGCAAGTTATGAGATTAGTCAAGTGTGTGTGTGTGTGTGTGTGTGTGTGTGTGTGTGTGTGTGTGTGTGCGTATGTGCCTGTGACCACGATAACTCAAAAAAGATTTAACAGATTTCCATGAAGGTTTCACCAAACACGGGTCTTGGGCCAACAAAGAAAAATTTTGGCCATGACCCGTAACTGGATTCAGGTGGGGGCTTGAAAGATTTTTTTAAATATTGCCCAAAAGGACAAGGAGGTGCAAAACACCCCCAATGCACCGGGAGAAAAAAATACACAGCTCAAAAATAATTGCAGAAGAGTCCACAAGGGGGCACCTTAATCCCACATTATCTACCAATATGTCTGCATTCATGGGATTTGTGAGACGCCCTCATCCGGAACAACTTACATTTATCGTTGCTATACACCTGAGCAACTTAGGGTTAAAGGCCTTGCTCAGGGGCCCAACAATGGCAACCTGGTGGTACTGGGGCTTGAACCCCAGACCTTCCAGTCAGTAACCCAGTAACCTTAACCACTGACCCACCACCGCATATAAACCCTGAATTGAAAAGTTTAGAGATTGGACTACCTTGGCGGAGGTCTGCACTCTCTGAGTGCCCTTTTAGCTCCACCTTCAAATTTATTGCTAATCCTAGAGGTTCACTGACTCCTTTCACTCTGAGGTAAATAAATCACTCAAGTATATTTTCATGTTGTTTGTTTACTGTGTTAAAATTTTATGCTGTTTTTGATCTAATTTATGCAGAAGTGTACAAAATTATATAAATAAACTTTCAAGCACAGAGAAAAATAACACATTCTTACTCTGAGTCGCAGAGGCTGTGCTGTGTATTGTGTCTGCGGTGAGACGCCCAGCTGACCAAAAGCATTGGAGCCACACGCCAAGACATTTCCATCATCTACCAGATAAAACACAACTGTCAGACAATGTGAGGATTTGTGATCCAATACTGTTCTGAAAACCTGGACTGTATCTGATCAGATGACATATTTGCTCCACAGACTTGTTTTTATTTTCTTGTGTTATTATTATCAGGATTGAGGATCTGTTGACCCCCAGTGCAGCTAACTGAGTTATCAAATGCCGGCCATGTCTCTCTGTCTATGGTGAGAGGCATGTAAAAGAACCAATGCTGATTTTCATCAAGAGTAGCTGCATAGCTGTTAGCGTGTTTTGCCCTGCGATGGCCTGGCGACCTGTCCAGGGTGTACTCTGCCCTCGTCCAGAGTTGGCCGAGATGGGCGCCAGCCTCCCCGCAACCCTAATTAGGATTAAGCGGTTCAGAAAATCAATCAATGAATGAGGATCTGTTGATACTAAGCCCTGTTACTGATAAAGTATCAGCAGTGAAGTCGCTCTTTTGCCAGGCATGTCTATTTCTCCATATTCTATTTATTACTTTAACTATACAGTGAGATTCTATATTATTTCAGTAATAATAGACCTTTATCACTTGGAAGCTGAACTTTGCTAACAGGTTAAATGTGGCTTCAGGATCAGCAGCTTAACAGGTTTAACATTGAGTTAGCCATGCAGGGTTAACTTTAAAACCTTTATCTTATGAGACACCAATGTATAAAATCAATCCTTATGTTACTGGTATTGGATGTGTTCAATGTCAAACAAAGTAATAAGTAAGAGAGTAATAAATCCTCACACGAGGGGGCAAAAAGTGGGGCGTGAGTGACATCAATTTAACAGTTAACGTTCACAGCTTTTGGCCGGTGCACTTATCCAGAGCGACTTGCGATTATTATTTTTATACAGCTGAGCAATTAAGGGTTAAGGGTCTTGCTCAAGGGCCCAACAGTGGTGATAGAACCACTGACCTTCGGATCAGAAACCCATCGCCTTAACCACTAAGCCACCACTGCCCCGTGGAAGTGGAAGTGTTGCGCATTAAATGCACTGACGTATATACCATGCGTTCATGTCAAGGAGCAGACGCCTGTCTGATGTATGTAAATGTAATGCAGTATTATGTGCAGATGTGCCCAGACTTATTTTAATCAGAAGTTTTATATATATATATTTATATCTGATTCGTTAGTTTAATATCTGTATACTGTTACTTTTGCTGGCATCTTGCTTTCTTGGAACTGAGGGGTCCTATTCTCGCGATTTTGCTCTTTCATGAGAATGAAACAGACTACAAGCCTTTTCAAACAGGATAAAGCAAACTATAGAACACATTTTAGTAGACTGCAACTACTTTAGGTGTAAATAAAAACCACCTAATGATGAAAATATACATATTTTCAGTGTAACAGGAGAGGGGAATGCTTCCCCCTCATTTCGGATAAAGTAATACCTTATTTTAATATATTTCGGGGTTAATTTGGAGAACGCTTACGCAAAGTACATACAAAGTCTGGCAGGTCTGGTAATACAATAAAACTGGAGTAAATGCTATTAAACATTGCGCCAGTGTAAAATCATGTGGAGACTATTAGACTGGTATATCGCACAAGCCTAATTAGTGATCAAAAGTTACAGGTTTACTACGATATTTATTGGTAGATGATATCACCTGTCAGAATGATGGTGAAGTCCCAACCACATGACACTTGTTGAACAGTCCTGCTGCTGGGCAACCGGCAAAGCTGAAAAGTCAAGACCTCTGATACATGCCCAAGTCCAAGCTGACCTTTGTGATTTTGTCCACATACCAGCAGCTCCCCAGACTCTGAAAAAGAGAAATATATAATAATGTCACCCCTAGACGGATAATCATATAAATCAACCTGCTATCAAAACTACTACTAGAGCAGAACTGCCAGCTCTCATAACATATTTGGGGAGTTATTAAGGCTGTTAGGGAACTTTGTAGGTTAAGTGACGGATGTCACAGCATTCTGAATAGATGCTAGAAGCTGCTCTGTACCTGACATAACACCGGCTACAACAGTATCTACTGGTTATATGAGCTAATCAACATGCTCAACCAACATCACCACTGACATATTCACAAGCACAATAACCAGCAACATACTTACTTACATTAACACCTAAAACAATTTTTCATGATCATTTTCATGACTACAAAATTCTTTAGGTTAGCACATCTGCATCACAGCAAGAAGGCCTGGGTTCAGAGTTTGCATATTCTCCCTATGCTTGAGTGGGAGTTTTTTTTCCATAGAATAAAATATAAAATGACTCCCCACCAGTGATAAGCGTTGAATGTCCACCTCCACCTGTGATGGCCCGTAATGTTCTTTCTTCCTGCCCATACTCTGCACACTGTGGCTTCACCTGATCTTCAGCGTGCTTTAGACCCAGCTGCCCAAAACTGTTAGCACCCTGAAAGAAGTAAGAAAACCAAAAGAGGAAACTGAGCAGAACTAACACAAAGCATTTTTCCCCTGTACTCAACACATGGTACTCTGAGCATAAGAACCAAAACAATAACAAAATTCAGAATCTGCCCAACCCAAATGCTACACACTGCGGTTAAAGAGGTACTGAACACTTAAATGTGTTTTTAATCTGTAAAGTACATGACATACGGCTGTCGCCCTTATCCAGAGTGACTTACATTTATAATTTTTCCATACATACATTAACTGACATATTTCGAGGATGAAAACGGTGCAAAGTTTATTTTGTATAATTGTAAACAAGTACCACAGACTTCCACTCAGAGGTGAGGGGAAGTCTACGGTACTCGTTTACAATTATACAAAATAAACTAATCAAGACTCACTGAGAATCTACTGCCTTCCTGAACCCTTTCTTTTTTTTCTAATTAAATGCTTACTGTCATTTAAAGATTCATCAGTGACTGCATATGTGTTTTACCTTTCATTATCAGTTCATTTTGGCTGAATACAATATGGCAAAATCATCCTATATCATGGGCTTAAGGGGGAATTAAACCAAAACTTAATAAAAGCTTGTATACATAGTATATGTCCATAACAATTAAATCACGCTGTTATCACAACCTTCTTCGTGGAAAAAAACTGCATTCATGTAAATGAGCAGGTGCCTGTCTGATGTATGTAAATGTAATTTAGCATTATGTGTAGATGTACCTCACTATATTTTATAAGTTCATTAGTTTATATCTGATTCATTAGTTTAATATCTGTACACTGTTATTGTTGGCGGCATCTTGCCTTCTTGGAACTGGAGTATCTACACCAATTTTGCACTCTCGTGGGAGTGAAATGGACTACAAATTACGGTCTTTACAAATTGGACGCATTTTAGCAGATTGCTACTTGGTAAATGTAAATAAAAACCACCAGATAATGAAAATATACACATGTTCATGTGTAACAGGAGAGTTTGGAAGGCTTCCTTTCATTTCCTTTAATTACTTACATTCAGTTTTGGCTCTGTGTCTGTTCACAATAACCCACAATCTGACGTGATGTGATAACATATTTTTAGCGTGGGGATTGTCGTGGCAGACACAGTTCAATTCACCAGGAGACGTAGAGTCAAAATCAAGAGCAAATTTATTCAATCAAAGTGAAAAATTCAGCAAATTGTTAAGCAGTTCAAAAATCAGGAACAATTTATTCAGTCAGACTGAAAATAGCAGTTCAGCGTAGCAGGTGTGATCTCCAAAATGAGCATTCGAAGACACCCGAACCCTACAAAAGGACGGGTATACATACAGTTATGCCTGTAGTGAAAGTGTCCGCCACCTTTCATTTCTGGCTCTCAGAGAATACAGTGGCCGACCTTGGGCTTTTCCTCACTCGTCAGAGGCCTCAGCGAAGGCCTGAGCCTCAGTGGAAGGCCCACACACTTTATTACACATCGTTTTGTTTCACACTAATCATCACTTGATCATTTAACAGCTCAACTACAATTTTACCAATCATAATACAACAATCATAACATTAATTACCATTTAATTATTATATCATTATACAAGTTTATCAAACATAATCATGCTTCTACAGGATTCAATACCAACAAACACAAACAAATAAATAATAATAATACACCTAAATAACTGTGCTCTGGGATTCCTGCAGTCTGAAATACAATCAGGGCGGCATGGTGGTGTAGTGGTTAGTATGTCCGCTCCAGAAGGTCCTAAGTTCGATTCCCAGGCTCAGGCGCATCTGTGTGGAGCATGTTCTCCCCGTGCTTGTGTGGGTTTTCTCCAGGTGCTCTGGTTTCTGTTGGGCTTTTACAGCCCAAATGGCCACTCAGTGGCCCGGTTTTTGTAGCATGCACCAAAACAACTCCTCCGAATGGGACGCTAGACCTTGTCCAGGTCTCAACCTGCAAGGTGGGGGTCCAACGGGGATTCGAACCCATGATCTCTCGATCGTGAACCCGGCACCCTAACCGCAGTCCAAACACATGCATATTATGCTAAGTGTCTGCTCCAAATTGATCCTAGGTATGAATGTGAATGGGTGGCAATGGCGAGGTGTTCAGGGTGTACCCCGCCTTAGTCCACTGTTGAGTGTCCAGCCTCCCTGCGACCCTAGGAGCAAGTAAGTGAAATACAAACATTGTAGTCCCAAGAGGGACACCTACAGAGGGATAAGAGCCTCCCATTTCTTTATACACAAAGAGAAATGACAGGTTTCCATAGTGATAAGACTTGAACATTCCAACGTGTGTTACATTTTTATATATTTTAAATATTATAATTGCATAATAGCCCCAAATCCTCTTGTTGTGAATCTTGTACTACTTCTCTGAGCAGAATGAAGAACAAGAGCAGGAGAAAACCTTTCTATTAAAACTTCAGTCCATCCTATTCAGCGAGTGGTGTAATGTGCATCGTCTTCTCTGTGAAGTGGTCAGTACACTGTCTCAAACTTACCCATGAGTACAGTGCGCGGTTATGGACACTTGAGGATGTTTCCATTTGTGTTTGGTAGGCGCAGGATGATGACGTCACGCAGCTGCTTAATGTGAAGCGTGGCGTGTTTGTGATTTTTTTTTTTTAAGCAGATAATAAAATAAAAGTCTATAAAATCAAATGTTCAGTTTAAATAAATGAAACCTGTTTGGTAAAAAATAAAAAAATTTAAAAATAAATAAATAAATAAATAAATATACACACACACACACACACA
>JAQMYF010000007.1:6348262-6359835 GCA_030014195.1 Neosilurus mollespiculum
TTTTTTTTTTTTTTTTTTTTTTTTTCCCCCCTTCATGCACAAAATGCGTAATGTAAACACAGGACCTCGTCAGCAATGGGATAAAGAGTTGCATCAAGAAACAAACATCATCTCCAAGTCATGAAGGTCTGGGACAGGATGCACACAAAATAGTGATGATGATGGCAAACAGCTACTCAAAACCCTCACATCCTCTCATGAAGGCTTCCATCGTGACTATAAAAGTAAAACCTGATTATTCCATTTAAAGTGAAGCTCCTGCTTCTTAAAAGCGCAATAGGATACATTTCTCATTCCCAGACTAGTACAAACAATGGAGACATCTGCAAATAAAAGAAAACAAACAAAAAAAGTCCCAGTCTGGACATCTGCCCTTTTGTCTGAAATGTTTGTTTATAGCTGGATTGGTCTCAAGCATTCATTTCATACAGCCAAACATCACCCGCTTCATATCCTCTTTAAAGTGGTCAGCCCACTTTTCCCAGAATCCTCAGCGTGCCTCAGGTGTTCCTGTATGGAGTTTACATGTTCTCCCCATGTTTGCGTCCAAGTAGGTTTCCTCCTAGAGTCCAAAAGACATGCACATTAGATTAAGTAGGTGTCTCAAATTGCCACTAGGCATGAATGTAAATGGTCGCTTGTGTGATGGTCTGGTGAGGTATTGAGGGTGTACCTTGCATTCACCCAGTGTTGGCTGAGATAGGCTCCAGCCTTCCATCGAACCTAGTAGTATTAAAAAAGAGTGACAGTAAGTAATATTTAAAAAAAAAATAAATAAATAACAAAAAAAAATCTGTGATATCTTAGGTTACAGATAAATTTTAAAGTGATATTAAAAATATTTTTTGACACAGAATAAAAAATAGGTTTAATACATCCCTTTACATTTCAATCAGATTGACAGTGGTGGGGTAGACCTCTAATAATCTGTTTGATTGGATATTATTAGCCATGCACTCACTGGAGCACATTATGCAGGATTGTGCACACATCAGTTTTGTTCTGAGTGCATTCTTGGCACATCCACTCAACCACTTTCACTTAGTAAGTTTGAATAAATGCATTCGAAATATAAGAAATGTGTGAGATCAGAGTTTTCATAAAAAACTTTATTCCAGTCAGGCTTGAATCTGATTAATAAATGCATTATTAGGATTCATGTAAACATAGCGAATATAATGTAAAAGAGAGAAACAATCTCCTCTCCCCATCACAATCTTTGTAAGGGCTTTTCTTTATTGTAATATTTATTTAACCGTTTTTCGGGTCATGGGTAGAATGGAGCCCATCCCAGCTGACTATGGGCACAGGTAGGGTACACCCTAAACAGCTCGCCAGACCATCACAGGGCCAAGTAATCAATATTCATCAGCCGTATATCTACAACCCGCCTCTCATATAAATGTATTAAAAATTATAAATAAACATTTAAACACAAAACAACATTTCAGCTCAACTCAGTGTTCCCTCTATAACCATAAACTGCATGTGAAATGTTATATTATTAATATTTATTAGTATTTACCAACAAATTGATCTCTTTACAGGACATTAATAAACAATACACTTTTATATCTTTTTTCTACAATCATGCTTGTGTGGGTTTCCTCAGGGGACTGATTTCTTCCTGCTGTTTAAAGACATTAGGTGAATTGGCTGGTCCAAATTGCCCCTGGTTTTGAGGGTGAATGGTTCTGTGTGTTGGCCCTGAGATGAAATCAGCCTCCCTGAGAACCAAATAAGGATTAAGCGGCATGGAAAAGGAAGGAATGAATAAATAAAGGTTAAAAGATATTAAGCCAATTGGCTGTTTCAAATGCCCCTAGTTGGGAGGGTGAGTGTGAATGGTTCTGTGTGTGTTGGCCCTGCAATGAAATGGTGAGCTGTTGAGGCTGTACCACACCTTCGCCCATAGTCGGCTGAGATAGACTTCAGGTTTCTATGTATCCCTAGTAGGATTAAACAGTTCAGGAAATGTATATGACTGATCTTTAAGTAAAAATTATAAAATTGTAGAAAATTAAAATGCTCATCCGGTATGATATTGATGATACATGCAAAATAATAATTATATTTATTAGCTTGTTTTTTTGTTTGTTTGTTTGCTTTTTTTTATTATTGTTAATTGCTGAATTTCGTGAATGAGTAAACATTACTCAGGCTACCATTTTTGTTAATCTGATTTAAACTTCTTCTGGTCTTACATTGTATTGGATTTTTTAAGAATACCTTTGGATCAGATTGCTTCATTGAGATGTGATTTTTTTTTTTTTTTTTTTTGATGCATACAGTAAGTTCACCAATGTTACAAATGAAGAATGTTTAAAAAAGGAAAAAAGTAAGGATTTAAGCCAACAACCGATTAGAAAAAGAATGACTGGGATTAAGATATTGATTTGGATTTTGTGTTTGAAACTTAAAACATTTAAATTTGATAATGAATCCTAATGCTGACAGTGGTGGCCTTGAGGTAGGGTGATGGAATACTGATCCCAAGGTTGGGGGTTCAAGCCCCAATATCAACGAGATGTCACTGCTGTCCCCCCAGTATAGCTAACTGGGTTATCAAAGGCTGGCCATGTCTCTTACTGTCTTTGGTCATTGCTGATTTTCAGCGTGTTTCTGTCCTGTGATGGCCTGGTGAGCTGTGTGGGTGTACTCTGCCCTCGCCCAGAGTCAGCTGAGATGGGTGCTTGCCTCTCCGCAACCCTAATTAGGATTAAGCGGTTCAGAAAATGAATGAATGAATGAATCCCAATGCCTTTGCATTTCCTCTCCATCACTAATATAACAGTCAGTGTAAATTTGATAGAACATATTTCTGAATTTAGCTGTTCAGGGTGTACACCACCTTCACCCAGTGTTGGCTGAGATAGGCTTCAGCCTCCCCACAACCAAGAGTTAGATAATTCTGTATATTTATGCATCTCTTGAAAAGAAAAGCATCTTAAATATCCTTAGTTCATGGAAAGTGTAGTATAAAGACTGATATAAAAGAAATTGTGATCCACTGGATCCAATCACTCTGTTGAACCATGCAAATGTGTCAGTATTTATTTTTCAGACTTGATATACGTGCAGGGTAAAAGACTAAGAGGATTATGTATCATCTACACTCTAGCTTTGTGGCCACAGCTCCCCATAGCTTCATGTCTAAAGTACTGCTGCTCATAGATACACGATCTTAGTGAAACGTAGGGCCGCAATAAGAGAGCTTCGAAATCATAATCTTGCTTTCTCTCACAATGTTCTTTTTAGAAGATGGACCTCTTATTCACATTCATATTGAATAGTGAGGTGTCATTTCAGGGAATTAGGATCAGAGTGATGCTGACAACCTACTTTGTAGTGTTTGATCAGGCAGCAACCAGTAGGGTCTATCAGGCAGTCCATATGGCAAAACTGCAGTGACAGGATATTAGAGTTAGACTAGTGAAAGGGGGAGAAAGAGAGAGAGAGAGAGAGAGAGAGAGAGAGAGAGAGAAAGAGAGAGAGAGAGATGCAGCCAAGAGCCCCTGCTCTCAGGGAAAAAGGAAAAGAACAACTCTCTAAGAAATAACATCATAAACACTCAAGAGCACGTAATACGTATATGCCGCCCAGCAGGGATTTTCCATTCATTCAGAGACACTGGTGATAGAGTCATTGGTGTAAGCTGTTAGAATGAATCATTAGGATAAAATAAAATTATATAAAGGTTATAAATATCCACACACTTTGTGAACTTGCCATTTGTTATTACATTTGTTAAAACATGTAACTCAATAAAAATAAATTAAGAAATAAATAATACAAAATACAGCGCATTTAGACATACCCTGCCTGGCCAACAAAAAGTCATGTACTGTAATATTTTGTTGGACAGCCTATACCCTTTTTTGCAGGGTGTAATACTCATGGCATTGTTGCTGCAGTTGGTCAGGTCGAGGCCCAGCAACATTATGCATCAATAAAAAGAACTCATCTGACAACCTTAATGTACTGAATGAGCAGGTTATGACATCGGTAGAATTTTTATTTCGTGTTGGCACAGATATAAAATCAGGGCTCAAATATAGAGTGGTTCCGGCAAGCATGAGGAATCGTTTTCACACTTGGCCTGGCACTTCAGAGTCCTGAAGGGCTCAGTTATCCCTTATCAATTCAAGATGTCGATAAAAAATGAAAATGTTCCCAACTCTGGATCTCAAATCAAAGGTAGGGCGGTCCAACAAAATATTAAAGTGTGTTTTTTGCCCATGCACTGTATTTCCAATTATAAATAAAATCTGAATCAATTCACTTACATGTCTCTTTATATGTAAATGTGTGGCTATTAACAAAGACTTTTAAAAAATGTAATACTGAAATTAAAACTCCCATATTTGATTAATATAATAATAATTTAATACATAAGTTGTCTCTTTCCAAAGGTCTTCCATGATAAAAACAAATTTAGGTACTAGAAAACTATTTTCCAACAATAAAAAACAGTAACATATTTTAAACACATATAACTGGAGCTGTACAATAGTTTTTCCAATGTCATCCTGGGTAGATGTACACCACTTGTTCATTATCACTGCTATTAATTATGACATCGTATGCTCACCGGCAGGCATATTTGCTTAATTTATAAAGCTCTAAATACACCCACATCCATCATGTTGAATAAATATCACACTCATACAGTGCATACATGATTAATATCTCTGATAACCTGAAACGCATATGTAAAAAAATACAAGTAAACTAAACTGTAAAAAAGAAAACAAATTGTATTGATGTGAAATCATATTTATGGCCACACAAACTGAACTCATACTCATTCACTCATTTGCCGAACTGCTTAATCCTAGGGTCGTGGGGAGGCTGAGGCTTATCTCTGGAGCCAACACTATGTGAGGCCAAGGTACACCTTGAAAAGCTCACCAGGCTATCGCAATGTCAACACACATGCAACCATTTGCACTCCTACTCACACCTCGGGGCGAATTGGAAAAGCCAATTAGCCTAAAGTGCATGTCTTTGGACGGTGGGAGGAACAACCTTTCCAAATTTTCCCACACCACTCCTCTGCTACACTCTCTCCATTGGCTTCCTGTAGCTGCTCGCATTAGATTCAAGACACTAATGTTAGCCTACAAAGCCAAAAATGGTCCTGCACCCTCCTATTTCATTACACTTATCACATCCTGCACTGCACCACGTTCTCTCCGATCCTTTAGCACTGCTACACTGATCCCTCCTTCTAATGAGGGACAAGGAAAACATGCATCTAAATTTTGTTCTGGCACCAAAGTGGTGAAATGAACTTCCTCTAGATGTTTGGACAGCTGAGTCAGTGGGTGTCTTCAAACGACGGCTGAAAACCTACCTTTTTTGGCAGTACTTGGATTAGCACTATGTTACACATACACACAGACTCTCTCTCTCTTACACACACACAAAATACCCCACACAACATCTACCCACTGAATTTTGACTGATGGTATAATTAGTCTATATGTGCAAATTTTTCACAATACCTTCTTCTTCTTCTTTTTTTTTTTAAACAATTACTCATTATTTGGAATCACAACTGATGCAGCCCATCACAAACTTTTCTTAAATGTCATCTCAGCAGAGCTCCTATAATCCCATAGTGCAAAGTAAGACACGGTGTTACAGGTGTGTATGTTTATGGTGTGTGTGTGCTGTCTGGGGCAGTGTGTAAACCTTGATGTGACTCACCTGGTGCAAGGCAAACAAACTGACATCAACATCAGAGAGCTATTGAGGGGCCTGGACTGGGGAGGGAAAGAGGATCAAAGCGCTATCCTCTGGGATCTAGAGAGACGGGATGTACTTTGGTGATGGACCTGATAAGCACCAGGCCACATCTACAGGTACAGAGCCTACTCTGTGTTCTAGTCTTTAATGAGGGAGTTTTAGTGTGGATGATAAAGCAAAACCTTCAGATCTTTAAAAAAATGACTGGAAGAAATGTTCAAATATATTCGCTTTTTTTCTATACTGATCTCCTTCATTATATTTTACTTTGCTGCCTCTTTTTCTGAAGGTCCAGTCTACATTCAAGGCTTAAGGGCTAAGCTAATGGAACAGTGATGCTTCTTAGACACCAGAAATGTACAGAGGATAAAAAGACACTGACTCAAACCACAGCTTTTGTGCTGCCCTGATTCACACACACATAAGTATCGCTGATCATTAGGGAGGTTTACATGTTACAGAATATTACAATGTACCCTCAGTAATTAGTTTGAGATGCCGCTAGTTGTTACATGGTGTGCAACAGTTAGAAATGTCCTGTTGGGACACGTGCCCAATATGAGTATCCGATTTACCATCCACCAATTATACTCAATCACTCATCTGCTGAACCGCTTAATCATAATATGGTCACTGGGAGACTGGAGCCTATCTCAGCTAACACTGGGCGAAGGTGGGGTACACCCTGAACAGTTCGCCAGACCGTCCATTTCAGGGCCAACACATGAAACCACTTACACTCATACACAGGGCAATTTGGAGCAGTTAACTAGCCTAATGTGCATGTTTTTGGACTGTGGGAGGAAACTGGAGTACCTGGAGGAAATCCACTGGTGGTGTAAACTCCCAAACACCCGAAACACCCAAGCCTGGGACTAGAACCCAGGACCTTCTTCACCAATTACAGTGTCCACAAGTAAAGAGCTTTCCTAATTATTGAAACTCCCAGAGCCGCGGATGTTTCTGGTGAAACGCTGAATGACCAAGAATTCAGTAATAATAACAAAATCAAAGTCATAATAAAAATAAACTAAAGTAAAGCAAAAAAATAATAATTATTAAACCTATTAGCTCAGGCGTCTTTCTCACTTTCCTCTCTTTCTCTCCACACAAAAGGAACACGGTGTTAATTAAAGACACAGCCAGGCTGACATTATGCAGCTTCTAGCCCTTTGTGCTGAAGAGGTTCTCTCCTGCTAAAGAGAAAGGGCCGTGTTACTGTGAGCTCAACGGTGCCCACTCATCTCATTACAGACTCATCTCATTACACAGGCTCATTTGGCAGGCAAGCAGCAAACGACACAACAAAGCTCGATTCATCGCTTATCAACCCCAGTACTGGGTCCAGCTTTAGGTAGCTTGAATCAATCCGCCAGTTTAGAGCGTATGATTTTAAGGAATCTACTTTCACAGATTATATCTGTGTATCTGAGGCTTTTTGCAAATCTATTACTTAATAAGGAAACCGGGGTACCCAGAGGAAACCCACACAAGCACGGGGAGAATGTGCAAACTACAAACGGAACCCAATCATTATGCCATCTTGTCGTGTATACAGTATAAGCTATATGACGTGTACATTTATTTAAAAACTGATTTCCATCTGTTTAAAAAAGTTTATTTCTACTCACGAAGTTGCCTCCTTAATCCAACGTCCAGTCAACATGGCTGCTCACAGCATCAACAGTCAACAGTGTAGCACTTCTTAGCTTTAACTTGTACATAAAGGTATTCTGTAAATGCCAGCATTTTTTATCAGCTCTAAACACATGCAGATAAATTAATTCATTTGTTTTCTATACCACGTATTCATCAGTGGTCATGAAGAAGCTGGAGCCAATCCCAGCTGATGTTAGCCTGGGTTCACACCGGGGCCACGATTTCTGCGATCTCCGCGCTTCAAAAAAGTATGGAGCTCCACGATTTATGAGCATGATTTTTGGAGCACGATTGGGGTATAAAAAGGTGACAGGGTGCATCCAAGAGATGAAACCTGAAAGAGTTCAAGTTCCCCTATGATGGCACATCAAGGTCTGTTAAGCTCTACTACGATTCCCATGTTCTATTAGTATATATAATTGGCGACAAATTGTAATACATCATAAGAATCACATCAAAATTTGAGTCAAAATTTTTGCCACAATCAGCGTGATCATCATGAATCTACCAAGTTCCTTCAAGATCATCATGATTCAATCCCACGACTCCCCCCATGCTCATCATAATTCTCTCAAATCGTGGAGATCGTAGACATTTTTTTCTCAGTGTAAACCCAGAATTAGGCGAGAGGCGAGGTACCCCCTGGACAGGTTACCAGTCTATCACAGGGCTAACACAGAGAGACAGATGGCCATTAACATTAACATCTATGGGCAATCTGGACTGTGAGAGAAAAGCCATGAGGAGCGAGCATGAGGAGAACTTTCATTAATCATTTATTCTAATCTGACTAATCATCTGACTAATTAGAAGTTCAATATCAGAGCATCTGGTATGAAAAAAACCTAGTGAGTCACAGTTTAATCACTTTGACAACAATAAATAAACAATTAACCCAGAGATAAATTTCTATTACAACAAATTATTAATATCAGATCATAATTGGATCCATATTCATACACTAATATTTAATCCATATAGCAGATATTTACCAAATAATTCATACTTTCATGATGTAAACATCTAGCTGTAAATTAGAAAGTCGTGGACAGGTCTACCTCTGGAGAGGATACTTGAAAAACTACATTTATTCATTCATTTCCTGAACCGCTTAATCCTAATCGGCGCCCACCTCAGCCGACTCTGGGCGAGGGCAGAGTACACCGTGGACATCGCAGGGCAGAAACACGCTGACGGCTATGCAGCCTACTCTTGACGAAAATCAGCAATGGTTCTTTTACATCATAGACAGTGAGAGACATGGCCAGCCTTTGATAACCCAGTTAGCTGCACTCGGGGGACAGCAGTGAGAACCCCTTGATAGAGGGGCTTGAACCCCCGACCTTGGAATAGGTAATCCAGCACCCTACCACCAGGCCACCTCTGCCTACTTATATCGCATTATAATTGTAAAATAAACCTTTAAAATAACTAAACATATTCTGTATAGTGTATGCAGGTCACTCTCAGCTCACCGCCAAACTGCTTGATCCTACTGGGGTCATGGGGAGGCTGGCGCCCATTTCGTCCAACACTAGGCGAAGGCAGGGTACACTTTAAACAGCTCACCAGACCACTGCAGGCAAACATACACATAACCATCCACACTCACACTTAGGGGCAATTTGGAACCGACAATTAGCCTAATGTGTATGTATTTGGACATAACACTGGGAGGAAACCGGCGTACCCGGAGGAAACCTAGACAAGCACAAGGCGAACATGCAAACTCCACACAGAAATGCCCGAGCCCAGGATTTGGTCCCAGGACCTGCCTGCTGTGAGGTGGACATGCTAACCACTACACCACTGTGCCACCGGGTATGCAGGCCACATGACCAAAATACCTGAACCTGATTGGCTAAGAGTTGCTCCCTTTTTTTGCCAGACCAGTAGTTTGTAATTGTTTAACCTAGGGACTTCCACTTCAATATCTTCACCCTTTGTTGGCTAATAATATATACTTATGTCCCTAAAGGAGTCAAATTACCTCAGTATTGATCGAATTGTGGCTTAGTGGTGTTTTTCAGACCAGGGTGGATCTACCCCTTAACATTCGAATTTACTCTTCACACCTAATATGTTAGCTAATAAATGTGGATCTGTTATCTCAGTTAATCATCCACACCATAATCTTCATTAACATGGAAGGATTTTAATTATTATTATTATTATTAGTCATTGCTGTTATTTTTTTTTTATTAATAACAGCTATCTATTTAATAAATACCTGCGCACACACACACACAAAACAGAATAAGCTAAAACCAAACATAGCAAAAGCTTCATTTAATTGAAGTTGATTGCTGAGATACATCTCAGTAAACCTTCAGTGTGAATATAAGTGATATGAGTGCACGTCTTAGCTGAAGAACATGAAGAAATTTACATCCTTATTGCACTCAGAAATGTAAGAAGAAATCTAATAACAATATAAACAAACAGGAGGGGGCCCATGAAAAAATGGATGAAGGTACAGACAGGAGCAATCAAAGGTGTGATGGCGTCAGCAGTCTATTTTGGGCCTACAGAAGGATTCATGATGGTGACGGCTGAGGGGAAACTTTCATTGTCATACTGTTGACAGGAGATAGAGAAGCGCCGGCTGCAGGAAATGACAAAGCGATTAGACAGAGTTTCTAACGCTTTAATGAGGCAGGTGAGTGAGAAGGAGAGATATGAGGGAAAGACATCATATTAAGAGAGTGTGTATGTGTGAGTGAGCACGAGAGAGGAGTGAATGGAACAGTGTACGTGCCAGGCAACATTTATTTATACACACATATGCCTCTTTAACAGCTTTGTCCTGTCGCCGCTCATGTATTTTTTATCACTGTATTGTTGGTCTTTTGAAACAGTTCCCAGGTAGCCCTGGGTATTTAAGTCACTTCATTTCAATGAGTTGCTAGTGTGCAGATGAATGTTATGCGTGTGTGGTGTTTTGTCAGGAAACTGTTTTGTTTTGCTATAATCTGTTGCTGAACACTTTACCTACGAACCATTTCAACTGAGAAACAGCCTTTACTCACCTTTTCACCGTCCTCTGCAACGATTATTTTTTTAAATTATCTGTCTGGACACCATTGACATCTTCAATCATAAATACACTGAAGCACTTAATTCCACTAGGGTCACGGGCAGCCTGGTGCCTAACTCAGCCAACAGTGGACGAAGGCAGGGTGCACCCTGAACAGCTCACCAGACCATTACAGGCAGCACAACCACTCACAACTCACACTTAGGGGTAATTTGGAACTGCCAGTTAGCCTAATGTTAGCCTTTGGCCTGTGGGAGGACACGCGAGTACCTGGTGGAAACTCACACAAGCCCTGGGAGAACATGCAAACTGGGAGAACATGCCACATAGAAACGCCCAAGCCTAGGAATCGATCCCACAACCTTCATGCTATGAGGGAGACGAGCTAACCACTACACCATCATACCACCACCTTACAGAATCTCCGACAGACACAGGCATGTTCACGCTTCATTAGTAACTGAATCATGCTGTGTAAGTCATGACACAATGTCATGCTCTGACCCCTTGGTCCAACTTTAAAATCTAAAAGATCATGCATACTCGATGAGCTTTAATATTAGAACAAAGCCTTACAGAAATTATCACATTTCAGGGATCTTCACCCTGTTGTTCCTTTTATATCGAATATACAAACCACAGATATGACGCAGGGTGGCACACCCACAGTCCAAAGACGTGCACATTAGGCCAACTGGCTGTATCAAATGCCCCTAGGGGTGAGTGTGAATGGTTGTGTGTGTTGAATCTAATCATTGGACTATTTATTATTATTTTTACTATTAACAACCCCAACAATTTTTAAACAGTTTTCAACTGTACTGAGATCTGTTTTCTCACCATGTCAGTGAGTTGCGCTTCCTTCCTGACGAAAAGCTTAAACACCATTTATTTTGTGGGAACAAGGTGCACCCTCTTCCTGAAAAATTACTTAATCAACAAATCTATGTTTTATTAACATCATGAGAAAAGTGTACACCTCTGCATTGACTGCTGAGGTAATGATTACCATCTCCCCTGGTCCTTTACCTGACATCTTACCCCATAACATAAATAAATGATCTTCAAATTTGTATAGAACACCACAGAAAAGTTCCATTATCATCCTCTTGGCCAATGCAGTGTG
>JAQMYF010000007.1:6359935-6372790 GCA_030014195.1 Neosilurus mollespiculum
CGATCTTACACACACACACACACATACACACACACACAAATTTGACCTCTTCCTTCCAGCATATCATCCTAATAGGATCTTCACACTCTGTGTTGTATTTTCCTTCTTGAAGGAGATTTATAATCCTTTCCATTGTTTCACTTGACCACTCTCTTGCTGGGACCAGGTTTCCCTACAATTAACCAAGTGCCACAGCTTGTTAAGGTCTGTAAGCAATCTAACTAACTGCATTAGTGGTGGACTTGTGGTGGTATTTGTTTAGGTGATTCCATAACTGTTCCTCTATTAACCTGGAAACAAGTTTAAGCCATTAATAAAAAAAAAAATTTATTTGTTTGAGGTACTTTTCATGGAGCTAAAATTTGATTTTGATAAACTGTATTAATCCCATTAAAATATTAAGCTATTAAACAAAATTTGGTTTGTGTCATATCTGTAGTTTTTTTGATACAAAGTTACACTATATATATTTTTTTTTTACCAGGGGATGTATAAGCAGACAAGCATCATCCCTGTGGTTTTGCTAACATTCAGCCTTTGCTGCATGTATCTACCAGGTCTTCCTCCTACACACTGTATTTCCATGATAATCGAGCCGTTCACTGCTCTGCATATCAATCCCAAGCGTTAATTAAAAAGCTGTTATATTCTTGCTGGCGTCATTGCCTAGACCTAGTGCGCAATGGTTTCCTATGGAGAGAGAGATGAATGTCAAAAATGTACAGCACTCATTTAAATTTTGCTTTGTAATTGAATGGTATTCAGGGTGGATTACATCCTGTACAGAAGGACAACTTAAGAAATAAAAAATCAGTATAATGGACAAAGTGACTACATTTCATATAACATGAAAAAAAAATCTATTGAGGGCATAAAAAATAGTTCATTCATTCATTTATTTGCCAAACCCCTTAATCCTATTAGGGATGCAGGGAGGCTAGAGTCTATCTCAACCAAGTCTAGGTGAAGGCGGGGTGCACCATGAACAGCTCATCAGTCCATCGCAGGACAACACACACCCCCATTCCCACTCACACCGAGGGGCAATTCGAAATACAGTTGTACATGGTTTGGACTGTTAAGAGGAAATCCACACAAGCATGGAGAGAACATGCAAACTCCACACAGAAACATGGTTGCTGAGCCTGGGACTCAAACACAAGACCTTCTAGCTGGGAGGCGAACGTGCTAACCACTACGCCACCATGTTGCTCATATCAAATAGTATTCCCATAAAAATGATCAGACAATATGTATGTAAGTACAGTTAATGCAAGTACTGAGAGAGGGTGCCTCAGTTTACTTCATACCTGTTGATGATCATTTCAGCATGCACTTAGAGGACAGTGAAGCAGCAAGTGCGCAGGGTGCTGCCTTAGGCAATATGGAAGACATTTATATACTCACTGCCCCTGTTAAGAGGAAAGACTCTACACTCATTTATGGCATTTGGCAGACATCCTTACCCAGAATGATTTACATTTAGCTGTTTCTTTTTACAACTGAGCAGTTGAGGGTTAAGGGCCTTGCTCAAAGGCCAAAGTGGCCGCTTGGTGACACCGAGGTATGAATCCCTGACCCTCAGATCAGTAATCCAGAGCTTTACCTACCAATCCACCACACTCAAGCAATTACCCAGTCAGCTAATTGTGTGGCCAGAACACAACACAAATCATGCAGGGACAGTCCAAGAGCATAAGTTACTTTCCCATCATACATCAGGATGGGGGAAATACAATCTCAGTTAATCTCAAAACGTACTGGTGGCAGACAGGCTGGTTTGAGTCATTCAGAAAATGTACAATGATACAGGCAAAAAGGGAAGAACCATCAGTTACAATATGTAGGTGCTAAAAGGCAACTGGACTAGACGTTTCATCTCGCATCCGGAAGGCTTCTTCAGTTCCGTCAGGCTAGTGGGAAGTTCCAGGATTTATCCTGTACTAGTGAATCAAAACCAAGCCTCAGGAGAGTCGGTGAGATCACCTAGGGCCCTGTGTCATCCTGTAGGTGTGTGCCCCTGGGGGGCAACGTGAGACATTGAAGTCAGCTGAGTTTTGGTAGGGAAGTGACTTCCACCGTCGCATATTTATATTTTTTCTTTTTCACATTTTCTGTAGCAGTGCTCAGAATTGTTTGTAACTAATCCCCAAAAATATCTGAGATAGTGCCCCACTCGTCAGGGATTATGGTCAGGGATAATACCAAAGAATCTACACACAAAAACTACTCACATTTCTCTTAACAGTGACAGGTGCTCTAATGCACTTGTGAAACACTGCCATGATATCATGCACTGGGCTTTTGCTACATGATGGACAGAGTAGGTATCTGCACTACAGCTTTAAAAGTGTTTGGAACAAAGTGGAAGGAGATTCACAGCATGTAATTTCCAGAGTCAGGATCTCTCTCATCGTTGATCAAATCTGTAACTCAGTCATTTAAGAAATGTTTTTTATTAAATAGACTTACAACATTGCACAAACACACACAGCACTTTCAGTTTCCTATTGCCCCATATAGATATCTATATATAGATAAGTATAAAAGATAAAATACATGAGAGGATCTTCCTTCACCACAAATACTAGAATCAAGCTGACATGCCTAATCCAGAACGGCGCACTTCATGATGGCTCTGGATTATCTTCGTTTGATTCTGAAGTGATGGAACATTCCTTCATTATAAGGTCTGCTAGTTTAGGCTCCACCTCTCTCAGTGTGGAAATAAAGCACAGTATCTGCACAGAGAGGACAAGAGTGTATATTTAAAATAACTCCGACATAGAGAGATAATGGACAGATGTATGGTGGATGGATGGACTCACAGATGTGTTGTTCCGCAGTGATAGTGTCTTTAACGCTGACACCCAGATCTTCTCTGTAAGATGATCCATTTCCAGCAACTCTGACACAACGTCCTACAAAAGCAAAACACTTCCGTCAGACAGAATAAAACTTACTGTTAACTAAAGATAAGCAATAGCACTGTGGGTACAAAAATAAATAAAAGCAACATTAATGTTTATGAAGATTACTTTAAAACATTTTATTAATATACAAATATAACACACCTCATTTAAATACTCAATACTGATTATTCAAATGAGTCAATCAGTATTCAGCAGCAACAGTCCATTGCTGTTGAGGAAGCAATGAAAACATTTTGCAAGTAGCTGTTTAATAAGAGGGATCATGTACTGCGAGACCTGTGATGGCCTGGCGAGCTGTCCAGGGTGTACTCTGCCCTTGCCCAGAGTCGGCTGAGATGGGCGCCAGCCTCCCCGCGACCCTAATTAGGAATAAGCGGTTCAGAAAATGAATGAATGAATGTACTGCAAGACAGCTATTATCTTAAAATAAACCCCTTCAGGGTGACACACACCTCTCGGACCCTTCTGTCTGGGTTTATTTCACAATTATAATGCGATATATTTTAACTAGCAGAGTATATTTAAATAGTAGCATGGTAGCGTAGTCTGCCTCACAGCAAGAAGGTCTTGGGTTCGATTCCCTTTGACTTGGGCGTTTCTGTGTGGAGTTTGCGTGTTCGCTCCGTGCTCGTGGGAGTTTTCGCCAGGTATTCCGGTTTCCTCCGACAGCCCAAAGACAAGCACATTATGCTAATTGGCTTTTCAAAATTGTCAATTTCTCTAGACTTACTTGATATTTAAAAAATGAGTTTAATGCTGTATTGGCTTCAGTGAATTTCAGACTGTTTGTGATAGAAAACGGGTGGTGTTTGGTTCATCTCAAAGTGAGCTTTAAGCTCAATTCTGGATTTTCACACAAAGGTAACTTTCCTTAGACACTTGTTTAGCTCGTCTTTTCCTGTGCCAATTTCATCCTGCTGTTGAAACCACTCTAAAGTAAACAGTAAACTGAGTTTGGACAGAAAACGCTTTTTTAACATTAAAAATGCGAGGTCTATATTATGTAGCTTCTTTGTATTTTCTGGGACGGCATCTTTTAAATTAAATTTCCAGGATATCAGTCCCGGTGACCACAAACTTTGAGTGTGTGTCTGCATTATCCCCTCAGAATAACGATTTAGTTTCCCAATGAGTTTCCAACATTCCCATGTAGTATATAATAATTTTTAAAATATTAAAAACTAAAAGACAATTCTGCATCTTCAGTGGTTTACGTGATACAAACACACAGCTCTGCTGTTAATGTTTAATCTGTCTATATATAAAAATAGCTACCAGAGATGGCGAAAACCCGCAGCCACCCAGCAGTTCTTGAGAACCAGGCCGGAAATTTACAAGATGAAAGTCATCGTGAAAAGGTCAAAGGTCAAACAGAGAAACTGACAAAATTGAAGAATGATCCGCCCAGCAGTTCTTGAGAAATAGCCTGAACAATTTGGGGTCAGCGATAGGAACGAGAAGTAAAACGGCAGCTTGGATGCAGGTAATGACAACACTCCAACATTCTGATAACTACTGGCTACTGATATTTTCAGTAATGAGTTCTCAAGAATAACTAAATAAATATATAGGTGATTTGGGGTCCGTAACCCCAACACACATTTCATACACCTCACCATGGGTAGATCTTTGAGCAGAGTAGAAAGCAACTCCATTGCTATCTCAGCCAACACCTGGATCTGAACATCTCTTTTACTGTCGGTGTTTCCA
Source organism: Neosilurus mollespiculum (assembly GCA_030014195.1). Classification (NCBI taxonomy): domain Eukaryota; kingdom Metazoa; phylum Chordata; class Actinopteri; order Siluriformes; family Plotosidae; genus Neosilurus; species Neosilurus mollespiculum. Next base: position 6,364,579 of record JAQMYF010000007.1, read on the forward strand.
TCCGTCGCTCCTTCTCCTGACTCCTTATGCACGCCCTGTTGATTTTCATTATCAAAGTACAGGATGCGAAGAAGACTAGCCACCAAGCCTGAACCTGCCCCAAAACAACAAAACATGTTGATCAAACTTAAAAACCAGTCAGGAGTGTGAAATGTTTGAGATGAAAAGTGAGCGTGTGAGTGTGTGAGTGTCCTCACTGATGTTTGTCTGAAGGTTGGTGTATAAGGCGGATAGAAGAGCGAGGGCAGGGGCCAGAAGTGCCCTCTGCTCTTGCAGGATAATAGGAGGGTCGTCCGGTTGGCACAGGTCCTCACACACCACCTCACATACTGCCTTCCACACCAAGACGCCACACCCCCCGTCTGAAACTGAGTGTATTTGCAGTCAAACGAGAAAAACAGATTAATCAGAGTGCGAAAATCACAGGCTTTATCTAGCGACTCTGGTGTAGCATGTAGCATGTTTCACCTGTTTAGTTCAAAAGCTAAAAGGTTTACAGACAAAATATAGACAGCAATAAATTCTGTGAGAAAATTAGAGAAAAGCAGCCTAAAGACTAATTTCACAGGTGGCTCTTGAATAGCGCAACAAAAAAAAGGTGTACACACTCGCATAGCGTTTGTTCCAATGTGGTTCATATAGATTAGGATATTTAACACTGAACATCTCAAATACATATAGAACTATCCTTCTATTCCAAGCTGCGCTCTTTGAGACCAGCAGAAATCGCTGAACACTCACTCGCCGAATCGCTTAATCCTACTAGGGTTGCATGGAGGCTTGTACCTATCCCAGCCGACAACGGGCAAAGGCAGGGTACACACTGAACCGCCTGCCAGACCAAAAAACACATACAGCTAGGGTAAATTTGGAATAGCCAGTTAGTTTAATGTATTTGGACTGTGGGATGAAACCAGAGCACAAAGAGAAAACCCACACAAGCACGAGAAAGAATACAAACTCCACACAGAAATGCCCGAGCCTGGGAATCAAACCCTGGACCTTCTTGTTGTGTGGCGAACGTGCTAAGCACTACGCCACCGAGTCGCCCACCACTGCACACCGTCCAGACAATTTGGGAACAGTGATGAGTATAAGCCCGTTTTAAATTACACACATCTACAAGGGACTGCCAGGATCTATTTTTGATTTGACACAAATGCTGTCAACATGATTCATATTAAGAACCTGTTTATCTTAAACACATTTTGTCAAAAAGATGCTCTTCTTTCATTTCCATAAAGACATCACGGATGTCACTGTTTGTCCCATCGAGGTATGTTTTTGTGCTTTATTCAACAGTTTGGGCTTTTAACATTTACTACAAACCAAAGTAGGATAACATAACTAACAACCTTTAACTGAGAAACTCGACCATAGGCTACAGGAAATATAACCAAGTGTAATAAATTACCTGGATCCTTAAAACGAATGGTCTGTACGAATGTATATTTAAATCGTGAAGCTGAAACAAGTCTCACCGAGATTCTGCAGGCCTTCATCGACCGTAGTTAAGAGCTGAAGGGCATGTAGATATGCTTCAAGCGCCTTTGGGTTCTCCTTCCTGAAACGCACGGAGATAATAACCTTTACAACTGTAAATGATTTAGTTTTTACATGTAAAATTTCGAGTGAAAACTCTGTGTGTAAAAATATATATCTTCATTAAGCAACATGCATATTTTGGATAAACAGTTTTCAAGATTAATTTCAGTGATTCAACAGATTCAGAGTTAAATAGATAAGAGTCCCCCATTTAGACAATGTTCTCTCGGTTAACGTTTTATTGTTTAAATGAAAGGAAAACCTTCCAAACTCTCTTCTTATACCAAAAATATGCATATTTTCATCATCAGGTGGTTTTCACATACATTTTTAAAGTTGTAATCTGCTAAAATCTATTTGATAGTTTGCATCAGCCTGTCTGAAAATGCCACTATTTGGAGTCCGTTTCACTCTCGTGAGTGAGAGGAGGTGGACGTGTCAATTCATATAAATGAAGATAATGGTAAAAATAACAATATGCAGATATTAAACTATCAAATCAGACATAAACTAGTGAACTTCTGTATAATATATAACTAGGCACATAATGCTACATTACATTTACATACATGAGACAAGCATCTACTTGTATACATACACGAACGGTGTACATATATCGCAGTGCTTTCTAATGCAAAACACTTGTGTTAACTGTTTCTTCCACTTTGGGAAAGTCCTACTTTTCACAATACTGGGGTGCCCCCCCATGTGAGGATTTATTAATTGTTTATATTTTTTCCATAAAAAAGTTTTTATGAAGCATAGCACATTTTGATAGGATCCAACATAACCTATGCATACAAGATTTTATTAAGTTTAGATTTAATTCCACTTTAACAACCTGCAAATGCTGAGGAAAGCCTCAGTGTCCCGCAATCATCTCTCATTAATATTGAATGGATATCTCAGTGGAATGCATTAAAACAAGCCAAATCAGAGTGAATTAAATTGGATTGAATCAAAGCTTACTAGTCTGAACTGAATCAAATTATTGCATGCGTGTTAATAGCCAGCCTTAATGAAAATTAAGCAAATCCTGTGAAATTCAGCTTGCTCGTGTGTAGCAATAGGATCATTCACGTGATTTTAAAATAAAAACTGTTAAAATAATTATTTTTTTGTTAAACATACCCTAATATTAATTTAAATGACTTAAACCTCCATGATGAAAGGCACATAAAAACTAATACACAAAAAATATATGCGCACTACCCCTCTTCCACGCACACACGTACACACACACACACACACACACACACACACACGATTAATTAGTGTCCAACCTAAGCTGTACAGCAGCCTCCAGTAATGCAGAAGCGAGATCCTGGTGCGTGTCCGTGTCCTTGTCCTGGTCAGTCTCACTAGGTGGCCCAGAAAGCCAGCTCTTCATGAGCTCCTCATCCTCATCCAACAGCTTATCAACAAGCTCTCCGACCTTTATCAATAATTCCACTAATAAAAAAAACAAAAACAAAGAGGGAAAGCTTACACAGGATTAAAATTTGTTTCAGCTGGTGTTTAATCAAGAACATGGTGGTAATCAGATTTGACTTAGAAACTTCTAGATGATTACCATTAGTGGAACTGTGCATTATGAAACAGAGGTTGTTGCGCGTTGCTGTTTGTTGCTGTATCCTTTGCAGCCACAAGGGGGCGACATCTTGTTGGGAGACACAGGTCAGGAGAAGCCTAGAAAAAATATATTTATTATTTAGAATAAATTGAGGACACAGGAAACCTTTAAAGGGAAAAAGGCATTGATAGAACTATACTAGAGCTGATGGGGCTACAGAGTGTAGCGTAATACCAACATGTCATGCATTTTTCTCCCCAAATTAATTTTTTTTTTTTCAGGAACTGGGTAACCTTAGAAGCAAGTATGGCTACCTTCACATTACAAGCGTTGCTGCAATTTCAGTTAGTTGACATTTATGTTTGGATCCAAAACATTCATTAGAGTAGAGTAAACAGACCTTGGCTATATGTGGCTTCCATGATCATATGTTCATAATTAATGACTCTGAAAAGTGCATGATCTTTCACAAAAAAGGAAAAGCAACAAATAATAATAATTAAATACTAAGCATATTTGATTTTCTTGTTCATTCCATGATTATTACACGTATATCTCTGCACTAACTGCTTTTTACATGCTGGTTAGACGCCAAACAGCATCTAATCTAATCTATATCTGATTTAATAATTTTGTATTTTCGGTGTCATGTTGAGGAAACGATAAATTAATCTAAAATTTAGGTATGTATTAAGGCCTGTAACACAACTTTATTTACACTGAGAGTTTATAGAAAGCTTTAACATTAGGTCTCTATGAATCAGGGTTGATTGTTAATGATTTTTTTTATCAACTAACACATTATTTCCCCCATCAATTAATAGCTGCATTAATATTGTAAAATAAAAAAGTACTAAACACCAAAAATATTTATAGTATATTTAGGGCTCCTGATTGCGGCAACGACAAGGTATGCAGCTATCAGCCAGGAGATCACAGGTTAGAATCCAGGTGGATGCCGCATCCATCCGTGACTGGAAGTCCATGGGAGCTAATTGGCCGTGCACTCATGGGAGGGAGGGCGAGAAGGCACACGCTCACCTCGCTGTCACTCACAGCGGTCACAGGCCAATCATGGATGTCTATGAGCTCATTCGTACAAAAGGGACAGATAGCGATTCCCCTCAGAGGGTGTAAGGCCTCCCCAAATACAACTTCGTAAAGATGCGGGTGGTAGCATCATGCTTCTCCCTGGGTGGAGGTGGTCGTATGTGACAGGAAGGCAATATTTGGCAGGTGGGAATTGGATACTACTAAATTAGAGGCGAAAAAAAAGGGGAAATTCCCAAAATCTGCATATTTGGTTTCATTCAAATGATACTACAATAAACTATTTAGCTAGACTTCATTAAATAAATAATTTACAACAATTTTCCTAATATTTTTCAGAAATTCCTCATATCATGATCAAGAATTATATATTATAATATTAGACTTAGACTTAACTTTATTGATCCCTTTGGGATGACTCCCACAGGGAAATTTAAATTTCCAGCAGCACATAAGAAAAACAGTACACAGATAGAAAAATGCAGCACACAGATAAAGAATAAACAGTAAACACAATATATAAAAGAATAAAAATTATGTATAAATTAAATTACAGTTAAGTAACATAAGTAAATATAAAGAACTGAATATGGCTTGTACAGAATATAATTTTCAAAAAGAAAAAAAAAATGTATTGCACTATAGATGAGAATGAGGTTATATATCAGAGAGTGAGGTTATTACACCATAGAATAAAGTTATTATACATATCAAGTGCTTATACAAACCAAATGCCACTCAAATTAATATAAAGGGATTGCATTCATTATATATATATATATATATATATATATATATACACACACACACACACACACACACACACACACACACAGACATATATACACATACATGCATATGTGCTCCCAGTGATTGCGTGGGTTTCCACTGGGTATTCCAGTTTCCCCCCACAGTCCAAAGACATACACATTAGGCTAGCTGGGTACAAAACCGACCCTAGGTGTGAGTGTGAATGGCTGTGTGTGTGTTTTGGCCCCGAGCTGTTCAGGGTGTACGCCGCCTTCATCCAATATCGGCTGAGACAAACACCAGCCTCCCTGCAGCCCTAGTAGGATTAAGCGGTTCGGTAGATGAGTAAGTATGGTGAGTGAAGTCCCAGCGCATATCACACTCTGACAAACGGATAAGTAAAATTAGCAGCTATAACCTGCTCGTTCCTTTCTCACCTGCACGTCTCTAACAGTGTGGGAGGATCACTGTCACCCAACAGTAAGAGCAGCACAGCACTGAGGGGGCAAAAAGCAAAGACCAACAGAGCTATTACTGAATCATCACATGTTGGAACTGGTTTAATTGTAAATGTTTGAATTCTACAAATGAAAAGTGAACCAACTAACTGCTTGTGCATAAGGAACATAAAGATGTGTACATACCCCAGTTCATCACTCTGGCTAATGGACGCACATGTATCAGGGAAACAGGCCATATTTCCCAGAATTCCTATGCAGATTTCCTGTAACAGAGGGTGTGTAATCTGATAAACTGTGGAGAGCTAAAACAAGCCACCAACTGACATCTGAGATGCCTCCAATGCGAAATAAATACATATAGATAAATTAATTAATTAATTAATTAATTAACAAATCGGATGGATTAAAGTCTTTCTTGCTAATAAATTATATTCTGTAAATAACCCTTAAATCATACCTAGTAGGGGAAAAAAATTACCTTGGGGACACAATGTACCACACAGGGCACTATATATTACTATATTACCAATATATCATGTTTATTATATACAGCCATAAAAAAAATAAAAAATAAACAAAAAACTGTCTGCTAAAGGTCTCTTCATTTTTTTCCATGGCTGTATATACACAAATCAGCCATAACATTAACACCACCTGAGTGGTCTTTAATTCAACTTATCCTTGTTCATTTTTGTGTTTTTGCTGAGGTACACATGCTGCTTCTAGGATGCCGGTGATCCTGATTCTTCTGCTTTCTGAGTCCTGTGGTCCGTCCTGGTGTGCTGCTGCGGAGTTCTCATCTTGGAAGCTCCTGCTGATGATGAGCCATATAGAGCTAGATGTGCACTTAGAGACTATGAAGACGACTTTTCACTACTAGTGATATAAACTCTTTTGCTATAATGATTTAGGATTTACAGCTGTGGTATAACCAACCGGACTTCATGTTCGACTGTAGTAAAGTCTGCTACATGGTTTGTATTTTATCTGGTTTCCTTTTGAGTCTGGTCCCTCTCAAGGTTTCTTCTGCGTGTCAAGTGCGCGAGTTTTTCCGTTGCCGCAGGCTTGCTCATTAGGGATGTGTAGAATTTATAAAGAATTGTTTAAAATCTTTTTCAAAATTGTTTTACTATGTAAAGTTGCTTTGAGACAATGTCAACTGTAAAAAGCATTATACAAATAAAATGTAATTTTTCCTGCTTTCAACACGTCGAGAAGTGACTGATCACTTTCTGCCTTACACATCCCACTCCTTGTCAGGTGCCACTGTAACAACATAATCAATGTTATTCACTTTACCTGTCAGTTTATTTTAATGTTATGGCTGATCGATGTGCATCCCTGATTGTCTTTCATATACACTTTCTAAACTATTTTCTTTTTAAACGACTGCTTTGTTGTCGAAGACTGCTTCGTTGTCTGAAGCTCGAACTGTAATGTGAATGTCGAGACTGTACATTATACTACAAGGAGTTCATACTTGTTGACTTATTTGACTTTATGACTAACAAAATTTACCAATAATATGTCCTTGTTTGCTCTTAGCACTCCATGTTCACAACACACAATATTCTGTGCTGGTTAAAACACAACAGTAAGAGGAAGACAAAATTATGAAATCATGAAGAACTATACATATTTATTAAATATTACTTTCATTCATAAATTCGCTGTCATATTATCCTTATCTCTGGATCGCTTTACTGTATTTATTGAATTTATCTTACAATGTGTACAGAAAGTCATGGTCAGCTTACAGTAAGGCGTGGATTATGCGACTTGGCAATGACTCCCAGCAGGATATCTGGAGTTTTGAATTTCTGTAGAAACCCAGCCACATCCTAAAGACAACAAAACCAGCAAACGTCATTAAGAAGAACAAAAAAAAAAAAAAAAAAAAGGGAGTAGGTAATAACAGCAGGTGATTTGGGAAAAGAGAGACTGAATTTGCATGTTCAGGAAGACAGTCACATGTTCAAATTAACTAACAGTGGAGTCAAGTAAGTTCTATTATTCTTCTTCTTCCTTACAATTATTTACAGACATCAGCATGACATGCTTCTGCAGAACTATGGTGCGAATCATAATAGCGGAGCACTACTGATAAGGAAAAGGCATCTAATCTTCGAGTTGCTTTTGGAACATCAAGACAAACCTACAGCATACGTCCTTCTGTCCGTCCCTCTGGCGTATGTGCACACAAGGAAACCCTGTTATTCTTTGAAAATTTTATATCTCGAAAAAAGGAAAAACGTACAAAACTTTTTCTGAGAGAGTAATACAGAGAACAAGAGGCATATAATATTCAGGTCATGTAATGTGACATCGTCGTTAATGACATGAAATAAACCAACAACTAATGTTATTCGTGTGTTATTGAAATGTTCTCTAAAGCTACGGTTTCTAAATGGTGTGCTTTACACGTGGAGACTAAGACTGTGCGTTTGGTTACCTAATATTTATTCCCTTCTATAAACAAGCTATTAAAATGAATTAATCTTGATATACATAGGATCCGTGTATGGGGTTTTTGGTGGGGAGTTCCCACCAAAAACTTAAGGGACTGATTCAACTGATGCAGACAAATTACTTATATCGGAATGACATCCTGATGACATCCTGAGAGTTTTGCTAGAGATGTAGCGCGCACCCTTCAGCTTCCTACACATGGATTGGTGTAAGCTAGTCAGAACAGGTCCCTTAAATCAGTATAAACATTATCATATGGTTTTAGTTTCGGCAAAAGCTAATAATGACAGACATTGACAACAACCAACAAGTCTAGTGTACAGCTCTGGAGGATAGATATGGAGGAAATTTATATAATTAATAC
>JAQMYF010000007.1:6387169-6406711 GCA_030014195.1 Neosilurus mollespiculum
TCTAAAGTGGCTGTTAATGGGCACAAATGATAAGGATTAGTGTTAAAGCTGACTGATATGCAAATCAGTTAAAAGATTAAGTGTCTTTTATTGTTTTTATTATGAGGCCCGATGACCATTTTCTGAACATTACTACTGAGGGTTGTTTCTGTCCTGATGGCACGCAGCTCTACAGCAAAGAGTCAGCAGTCTGTGTTGACAAGTGTGGTAAGTGATTATTCTAACTCTATTATATGAGTGCATGAGATCAATATACAGCCACCTTCATAAAAACAGATAATTTTCCCAAAACTTAGGTACAAAGTGTAAAATAAAGGAACACTTAAGTTTACATTTATATTTATAGCATTTGGATGCCCTTGTCACATAACTGCCTTGAAGTATTTATCAGTAAATGCATTCTAATACTGTTTCACTTGGACTCGGGCTAAGAACTAGAAAGTCTAAACTTTCTGGGAGAAGCCATGATGTTTCGGGCTAAAATATCCTGATAAATAATTCCTGATCCCATAAGATTTCAAACAAGCTCTTAGACCATTCATTCATTCAATTGTTAAAGTGCTTAATCCTATGAGGGTCACAGGAAGGCTGGAACCTGTCTCTTTGCCAAACCATTTAATCCTACTAGGGTCATGGGGAAGCTGTGCCTACCTCAGCTGATACTGGGTGAAGGCAGGGTACACCCTGACCAGCTGGTCAGCCCATCACAGGGCCATAATAATAATAATAATAATAATAATAACAATTTTTGTGATTACTAACATCTGTCTGCATATTTGTCTGTCTTTAAAGGATGTTTGGACCCCACTGGTCAAGGACGAGAGGTATGTTCAGGTTTTTCCTGTTTACTAATTAAGTGAAAGCCATAAACAATTCTTGGTTTACAGTTAGTACTCTTGGTGTCTCTCATTAAAATGTGTTCTCCTTGTTGGCCCAGGCCCCGTATTCAAAAATCTTCTTAAGGATAAAAGTAACTCCCAGCTTGCTGATTTAGGAGAAACTCCTAAAAATAATGAGCATGTCAGTTCTATCTTTGGGATCTTTCTTTTTTAATTTTTTTTTTTTTTTTTACAAAGAGTAATTCACAAAGCCCACTAAAAGTGGCATCAATACCTGGAAGGACTGAGAAATCACGAGGACTCCTAACTCACTGTCCATTGTGTAGCTTGCAGTTGGTATTGATATGAAATAACCTCTCCAACTGAATCAACCCAATCAGTTCCAGACTTAAGTGTTCAGCTAAATATTGTTGTGCTACTTAGAGGTGAATAGGTAAAATGCAACTTTGTCATGCCGACAACTTTGAAATTTCACTGCTGTCATAGAACAAGCCATACTTTTCCCTTTAGACATTCACCATTCATCAGGGAATATCAGGGAAATTTAAATTGCACTTAAACCAGTATGTAGGCCAATTTATGTGTTTTTTATTCCTGTTTCTGGAATGTTGTCTAAGTTCAACTGTTTCTTTTCAACTAATCACTGTGGTCATTGCAAGCAACCTTAGGAATGAGAACTTCCAGCCATAACAACTTTCACACAATTCTTAGATTAGGAGTTCTCATGGCACACAGGCTCATGGTCAACAATGTTCTCTCTTCTTCTTTTAGAATTCCTGAGACTTTTGTAGGCATTCACTGGGGTAAAATAACATAGGATTGGTCAGTTCAAAGGAAGCGCTACATGTAGTTTGCACAGTATAGGCTAGTTAAAGTGTGGTCATCAAAACAGGTGTGGCTAGTTACAATGCATTCACATTATGCAGAGTCTCTGATTTCTACATGTGCTTCTTGATTTAGGGTAAAATAAATAAATAAAATAAAATAAAATAAAAAACCTTTAGATAGAAACTTTGAGTTCAATTTAATAGTACTTTTAGTTGTAATATTAAAAGTTTTGTGAATACTGGCCCACGTACTTAACCCAGCAATGCATGAAGGCCATAACAGTTACCCTGTGTATGGGTAATTCTGCCTGCATGAATGAGTAAATGTAAAAAGATATGGACATTTAAGATGTAGAACCAAATAATTGCATAACTTTGTCTCTGATTCTAAATGGCAGTTTGGAGAAAGGTTCGAGTATGGCTGCCAGGACTGCATCTGTGACCAGCCATCTGTATCCATCATCTGTAAACCAAAGACGTGTTCAAACAACAACCTCATGATTTGCAATGATCCAGGATTAGTTGTGGTCAATGTGACGGATCCAGCAGATCCCTGTTGCACTATCCTTACCTGCTGTAAGATAGCGTGCATGTTTACATTTTAACTGCTTAGAGTTTGTTAGTGATTTGCAGAAATTTCAAATTGTTTTGGAGAGTAAAATTCACAGTGTAGTGTTTGGACACGATTCATAATGTAAAGGTTAGTTTACATGCTTTGGGTGTGAGTTTGTGTTTTACATGACTCCATGATTTTCTTGCACTTATTTCAGTCTGTGAGAGCAGCACCTGTCCCACTATAAATGACAATTGTCCAATTGGCTACATTCCTGTACTCAAAGTGCCTGAAGGGAAATGCTGTCCTGAATTCACCTGCGGTATGAACACTTATAAAAAACTTATTCGGAATTTCTCATTAATATAATAACATAAATGTTTTCTAACATTTGTTTACAACTAAATGGTTTGTTCTGACAGAACCGAAGAAAGTTTGTGTGCATAAAGGACTGGAGTATGAGGTAAATGAGAAACTCAAGTAACTTTGCTAAAATGTGCTATATGTGTTAAACGATGTGTAGCTATAACAACCATCACCTCTGTGAGTAATTACTTATTGAAACTCTCTATTCCAGCCTGGCTCTACAGTCCCTGTGGTTGACTGCCAGGATTGTCTCTGCACTTGGAATGTGGATCCAAAAACACAACTCTACAAGGTCCAGTGTGAACCTGTGATTTGCAATGAGGAATGTGATCCAGTGAGTTTGGATAAGCTTGTCCCACAGTGCATATAACAGTTTTAACATATGTGTTACTTCACTGATAAAACTGAACATTTTTATATTACAACATCAATCAATCACAAAAAATAAATAAAAATCTGCCGATTCAACTGATGAATTGAATGAAAAGGATACCTCGAGTGTTTCCTCTAAGACTTGGGTACATTAAGGTGTCCACATTGGCAATATTTTTAATTAATTAAATGAGTGTCTCCCTATAAGGAAAAATCAAAAGACACACACCAGAGTCCTTTACCATATATAGAAGGGGGGCCTGAGCTCACGGTGTTAAGATATATCCAGAGTAATAATTGAACGGCTGTAGCTTCTTAATAATGTTAATTACAATACAAAAATAATGAGTTTGTATTCATGTAAAGAACGAAATTGTAGTTTATATTATGATGGATGCATTTTGTTACTGAACATGCATTTGCCTTTTAAATTATTTTTTTTCCAAAGTTATCATCTGGCAGCAAATTAGAGGCTAAATGAGTTGGACTCCACATATGGGAAGTTATTCTGATGATAAGTAAAACCAAATTATGGCAGTGATTCAATATATAGTCGTGCTAAATTAAAGGCGGCACCATTTAGTAACCTATATTTTCATTATTTCATCCGGCCTTCTGGACACCATGCCTGAAGTGCTAATTAAGAAGTTTCACCTCCCACGACAGCAAATTCTAACACTTCTAGCTGTCATCCGGATACTCTCAGCCCTGAAATCCAGCTGTTGGTGGCTCTGTGATGTTGTGCTTTATGGAGATAATTGTAGACATGTACAGGATGAATCTTGTACATCTAAAATCTAGAGAGTTCGCTTTGTGCACCCTTTCAGTGAATGTTGGCTTACATTTTCAGTTGGATTATTAATTTTGTTAATTGTGAATTTGAAGATAAATGCAACATTTTTGAAAGGTTCCTGCAGTGAGCCATCAATGCCAATCAATACATCACATATAGAAACTATCCATTAAGCAACTCTTAAAGCATAGTTTGGGCAACAGGCATAAAACTTAAACTTTAGTAAGCTTAACCTTTTAGAGTCAAGTGTCTTCACGCTAAAATGCTGTGACTGTATCAGGCCATAGTTGAACATCTCTCTGTATAAAAACAGCTAAAAAAATTTTTTTTTAAAAAGTAACTGTTGTATTCCATACAATAAAGTATAGCCTATAGTTTTTTGATGTGATACATGATGTTAATAAGTCAGTGTTATACATTCTTGGTATTACCATGACCATCCAGGCAAAGAACAGCTAACTGCAAAAAATTGCCTTGCTTAAAAACAGAATACTCACTCATTGTATTTTGGTCATTTGTAATCAAAAGTGTTGCTTTTTTTATGCAGATATATAAGTGCAAGCCAAATATTCCATATTACACAAATATCCCAAATGTTAGAACAGTGTGCAAACAATGTAACTGGCACAGTGTAATGGATGTCATTCTCTCTCTCTCTCTCTTGCTCTCTCGCTCTTTCAGGGATATGAATATGTGGAATCAGAAACTGCTGAATGCTGTGGAAAATGTGTAAAGAGCAAATGTGTGCTTAACTACAACGGCACAGTGCACATACTGGAGGTAAGTCCACGTGTATTATTTAACCTCTTGAGACCCTACTGTCATATCAGCATATCATAGTTTCTCCCAACTACACTTGAGTGTGTGTCCTTGTAAGATCCTTGTATGAGGGCCATTGGGTATTACTCTTTTGCCAAACTTCTTCCTGTTTGAGGACATTGATCAAGTTCAGTAGTTAGGTGGTGAGGAACAACAGCCAGTGAGGAACAAACTTCACTCAACATTACGGTTTGGGTCTTAGGACGTTAAGGCTGTATAGGTCTGAAGCCATTCATTAAACATTTTTTTTTAATTTTAAATAAATAAATTAAGCTGTACATAAGTACGACCGTGTTGTGAAGTGTTGAGAAGTGAGATATGTGTATCACTCTGTGTGCAGGATGGAGGAGAATGGGCTCCTTCAAAAGATTCTTGTGACAAGTTCATCTGCACGAAGATTGATGGGGAATATGTCACTACTAGCTACAAGATTCAGTGCCCACTGTTCAACAGTGCCAATTGCCAGCCTGTAAGTAAGACACATACACACACATACACACACACACACACACACACACACACACACACACACACACACACACACACAGATTTGTCCTGAGAATGACTATTCTCAATAATAATAATAAAATCTATTTGGGGTTTTCTAAAGATAATACCTTTAGAAATGCATAAGGATTGTTACTATTATATAAATCATTATCATTATATCATAATATCTATTATTAATCAGAATCACCACAGTTGGAACGTATAGTACAGATTGGGGGGGAATTTGAAAAGTTAGGTATATATTAGTATAAGGACTGATGAGAATGATTACTGTTCATTTAGCTGTAACTATCCAACAGTACAAACTAATCTTTATCTGCAGGGTACTGTGCAGCTTGCTGCTAACCGCTGCTGCCAAGTCTGTGAGTAGCTCTTCACAGTAATGGATCAGATTCAAATTAATGTATCTTTTGTAATCTTTAGAAAAAACATGATGGTGTCGTGTGTGTGCGTGTGTGTTTGTGTGTTTGTGTGTGTGTTTTCATGTCTGCAGGTGTGGAGAAGGATAAAGGCTGCAAAGTAGAGACCACTCTTGAGTACATTACTCACAACAACTGTCAGTCAAAGACCAAAGTGGTACAAGCATACTGTCAGGGACACTGTAACAGCTACAGCTTGTGAGTACACACACACACACACACACATACACACACACACACACACACACACACAGTGTCCAGTCCACATAAAAACCTGGAATGTGTAAGACACAGAACTGAGGTACAGGAAAATAAAACACATTGAGGCGGTGTACCTTTTATATGTATACAAGAGCATTCAGGGAATGCAAACCTCTGCCAAGACTAGCAGTCTCCTGTATGAACCAAAATGTTAAAAAATCATCCCACAATGGTAAAAAAAAAAAAAAGTCCATTAAAAAATTCCTGGCTTTTATAAATTTTTTTTTTTTGATCCGATTATTTTTTTAAGAATTTGATCCGGATCATATCCAAAGCTTCATAGAGTCGTTTCTTGTTCAAAGCCTGACCTCTTATAAATATCTCATGAAAATCCACTCATATCTTGCGTAATCCTGCTAACAAACAAACACAGAAACGAAGGGTAAAAGATTACAATTTTTATTTATTAGTGTATGTTATATTAAACTTTCTGGGAGTTTATGGTTGCATTTACTGTTGTGGAACACCCATTCTCTCACCGGCATCTCCTTATATCTCTCTTTAAGTTAGACGGCAAAAAAACTGTTTGCCATTTTATTAGGAAATCACATAAGCTCTTCAATCCTAAAGACATTCTTATACCTGGAAACTTAATAAAGTTATAAGCAGAACTACTGTCCAAGCCATGCAATTATTAATCAATTATTCACTGAAGGTGAAGTGAATATCTTAAGTCTCCAAAAAAACAGAACGTTTGGGTAGTTTATTTTTACATTTTCAAAGCGTGACAGTGGTCGCACAGGCATGGTATCTTCTGAAACTCATATAAAGTAAAAAAGGGCTTTTTACCTTTTAATGTGAGGGACCTAGCTTTCTTTGCATTTAAAAAAAAAATGTAATTTGTTGAATTTCTTGGTTTCCAGAATCAGTGATCGTAGCATTTTATATGGATAATGTGCATTATCCCAGGATAATGATCCAGTCATATCATGCCATTACTGTGTAATATATATTTAAAAAATAATAATAATATAATTATTATCATACAGCTCATTTGAATACACAAATTTGATTGGTGAATAATGACTGGTATCTATAACAAACTGTTGCTAAGTGACTGTTTCTCTGAAGTGTATCATTACCGAATTTCACAATCAGTAAAATTATTTATAAATCAACATTTTGCAAATAGGTGTGTACCAAAAGGGATAATTTACAGTAAGTCAATCATTGTGAGATACACCCCTTCAGGGTGATTTACCCGGACCCTCGATCCCTCTCTCTGAGTGTATTTTGCATTATTGACCAGCTTGTTTTACATTATCCTTTATATAACACACACCTTCAGAGATATTTCAGAATCAATCTATTTGTCTACTGTCTGTTTCAGGTACACTGAGTTGGGCTCTTCGACTTGTAGCTGTTGCAAAGCTAGTCACATCAGTAGCCGTACAGTGAGTCTGGAATGCCTGAATGGAGATTCAGTAACTCACACCTACTCCTATGTGGAGGCATGTAGCTGTGACCAGACTAGTTGTGCAACAAGTGGTAAAAAACCACAACTTAAAATAGAAGATAAACGCCAGAGACGGAGCATCAGTCTCCCCTGAGGACAAACTCTGACAACAGTATCATCAATGTCAACCACCACAAAGAACTCCTTATGTTGATTTTTTCTTTCCGAAATGTAGAGATGCTTTCAAGTGCTTTATCATGATTGTTTTCAAAGGTGTCTTTTACAGGACAAGCTTGCCTCAATTTTAATTTAAATACTCATAAAAGCTGTTTAAATAAAGTGCAATTTAAAAGGCTTTGGTGTGTGGTTGCTTACTTGGGATTTGTTACCTTGTTGTAATTCATCATGCACAAAGCATACTTAAAGTTGTCACTATCCAAGTAGACACAGGGGTGAGCACAAGCAAATCCAAGTTCAAGGTCAATATAACTGACAATGTTCAGGGACAGGTAAATGGCCTATCAGAGGCACAGACTGTCTTGGAAATGGTAACAAAAACAGGCCTAACCACTGAAAACTAAACACAAACAAAATAGCTAGAAGTCAAATAGAAGTCCTTTAAAACATGTGCTAGGTTATTACTGAATGTTGGAACAGGTGTAATTACAAGTAAGTTGACTGGAATTGATTAAATGCAGGCTGGGAAGTGTAGTGCACATCTGGATGAGTGGCAGAACAGGTAATCGATGTGACAAAAATCAACACTATGAATATTGTAATAAAAGTGAGATGTGCTCACTTTTTTAAACTTCAAAAAAGTGTTTATTAAGTGATAACTAACACTGTAACAAAGTCACAGTTTTCTCACAGCACACTCAGAAACTGCTCTAAACTTCCCAGCATGCACCTCACTGATCTCAGTCACCTGACTATTGACACTCCCATCAAAAGACTCTGACACATGCTCTACACACCTGGCTCCCATCTCACTAATGACCTGCATTATGTAAGGACTCTGGCTGCACATGTTCAGTGTGAAGTACTGATCCTGTGTCTTGTTATCAGTGCGCTTGCCTGTACTAAGCCTTTGTTTTTTGCGTTTACTTTGTGTTTTGACTTTTGCCTGTCTCTTTATTTTTGATTGCTGTGCCTTTGCCTGTTCGCCTGACCTTTGCCTATTTTTTTGACAACAATTCTGGACTGTGTTTTTGGACTGTCTGCCTGAGGTTTTTAAAGCCACCATTTTACCTGCAATCACATTCACCTTCTTCTCTGCCACAAAGCAGCGTGACAACATATAATAATAATGAGCTTAATTCAATCACTCTGGCCTGGCCAGCTGTCCAGGGTGTACTCTGCCCTCGCCCAGAATTGGCTAAGATGGGCACTAGCCTCCCCGTGACTCTAATTAGGATTATGCGGTTCAGAAAATGAATGAATAAATAAATTCCCTCACTCACTTATTCACTCTTTTGCTGAACCACTTACTCCTATCAGGGTTGCAGTGAGGCTGAAGACTATCACAGCAACCACTAGGCGAAGGTAGGGTACACCCTAAACAGCTCGCCAGGTCAACGCAGGGCCAACACACACAACCATTCACACTCACACCTTCAGGCAATTTGGAACAGCCAATTAGCCTAATGTGCATGTTTTTGGACTGTGGGAGGAAACTGGAGTTCCCAGAGGAAACCCACGCAAGCATGGGAAGACCCTGTAAACTCCACACATAGACGCTTGAGCCAGAAAATCAAACCCAGAACCTTTTTGCTAACCATTATGCCACCGTGACACTGATCTTAATTAATTTATCCATTACTAATATGTGAAAAGATGATTATTTTAATATACACTATATGAATTGCAGACACACCTCTATGAATTTGCAGATACTGTACATGTGCACAAGCATGCTTTTATCAGCAGTTTATTTTCTCCTGCCACAGAGTAAAAATTTACCATTTGGATGAATCATTTAGAACATCAACACACTTTGCTCATTCATTACTATGAGACCTTATATACCACACAGAACCCTTTATACATGTGTCAAAAAAAGAGCAGGGAGGGTGGCACTAGGATCCTTGGCCTAATTTCAAGTTTATTTTATTGTGCCTAATAAGATTCAGCATCTCTCTAGTTTCCTTCTCTTTCCCAAAAAACACGTTAGCAGGCTACATGTGCTATGTGCGTGCGAATGGTGCCCCTGTGATGGATTTCTGGATGTATTACTCCTCTAAAATCTCTGTACATTCAAAGTTTTAAAAACATTACCCTTTTTGATACAGTTATCATAGAAAAAGCCTCACTGTGTGTTGTGTCTGTCTGTTCTAGCCTTGCAACAGACTAATGATGTATTCAGGGTGTACCTCATCCCTCATCTGAAATCAGTTGGGATTGGCTCCAGCCTTCCCATGATCCCAATCTGTTGATCATCATTGTTAAAATGTTTTTCACATTTTTTTTAAAATTAGACACTTATCTATGCAATTAAACTTTTGTTTAAGTATGTGTTAGTATGTAAAGTTTACTTTACTTTACTGACATGTACTTCCTATGCTTCATTATAGCATACCATGAAAGGCATTGCATTATTTTTTATTGAAAGTGCAGTTGTCAAATAATACAATTAAGTTGATATTGAATTCTTCTTATATATTCGCTTGTATTCTTGCCTATTCTTGTGCATTCCTTGATTATATTCGATTTAATTATGCTTTAATGTTTATTGTATTCATCCATTAGTTACACTAGGTTTTAAAGGAGCAATTAATAACCCAGGTCTATCACTATGAAGTAAAATCTTTGAACTTTCAGAAACTTTCTGACAAAGATACCATTTAATTCTGTGCCTCTTTAAATAAATATTAAACTTAGACAAGGAAGTCTAATAATGGAACAATACTACTTTTTTGGGGGGGGTAGACATGTTAAGTACCTGTACCTGTGTACTATGACGTTAACTAAACATTTATTACTCACACACTGTGTCAAAGTTTACTTAGACAGGGTTTGAGTTCAAACACAACTTTTATATCTTAAATATTTATTTTATACAGTGACTGAAAAACTAATAACAGTGTTAGCTTAAGTTCCACCCTCATCAAAGTTCCAACCTCATTCAACCAGAGCGGTATTGTGTATAAAAGCCATTTTCCTGTAGTGGGACTAAGAGGAGAGTCCGGCAGGTTTTAGCAGAAGTGACCTGGCATCCGTGGGATGTGTAAAGATGTCTCAAACATGGCTGATAATTTGGTTTACAATACTAAGTGGACTGCAATCAACACAGCAAACAGGTTGGAGACCTTAAAATTTAATGATGACATTCCATTGTTATAACTGTGACTGTCAGACTCCTATTAATATAATATTGATATAATATTATTATGCAGTAACCTTTCTAACTTCAATTATTTGTGTAATTATTGCTTATTTTAAAATTTGTTAAGTTTATTGTTTTGATAACCAATATTATTTCTGTGCATTACTTTATGAAAGTTAGCATTAAGATAAAGTCACTCTTAAGAAAGTTCTTAAGAAAAGGAACATTCCCATGTTGTTAGTTATCAAGTAATTCTGCACTGAGACTATTTCTTGTTGCTTTTTTTTTATAGCAGGCTAACTAACAATATTAAAATTAAATTAAATTGATATGTTATACTAAAATATAGTGAGAGCTATCTGGACCTAAAGTTATATTATTAAATATACTGAATCACAGGTGCTATATCAATTGATGAATGGCCATGTGCCCTAAGCAGTGGCTCCTTTTCCAGTGTTAAAAAAGGATCTTAAGTGTCTTAAAGCAATAGAATTAATCATATGTATACTAACCCCACTTCCAAAAAAGTTGGGATGTTTTTTGAAATGCAAAATACCTTAATCTCTTTATTCCCATGAGCCTTTTTTTAAATGGCAAAAGTGTAAAGAGGGGGAAGCCAAACACCAATTCTATGCAGATTCTGTGCTGGTATGGGGATGTATCAATACCTGATGCATTGAGATATTGAGATTTTAGAATAACGCGTATTGCCATCAAGGCAATGTCTTTTCCCAAATATGGAAGTCCATGTTTATTTCAGAAGGCAATGCCAGGCTTTATTCTGCATTCACGGCTTTGCAGTGTGGTCAACTGACCTGCTTCCAGTCCAGATTTGTCTGCTAATAAAATGGTATGGTGTACTGGAGGAGAATGAGACAGAATAGACCACTGACTGCTGAGCAGCTTGTGAAGCAAAAATGGACAAAATTTCCAATTGCACAACTGCTACAATTCATATCCTCTGTTCCCAAATGATTCAAAATTTGTAAATAAATGTGTAAATAAAGGTGATGCAACACAGTAGTAAACATTCCTCTATCCCAACTGTTGTGTGTTGCAGACGTTAAGTTACTTTAACTTACTTTAACTATAAACTTTTTTTATATTAACGAAGCACAATTAAGATAATCAGTAAAAATATGGAAAATCTTTCTTTATATTTTGTCAGTTAGATAAAGGTCCACCTGAATTTATAAATCAAAATGTATTATTTTATTTTATTTTATTTTATTTTATTTTGGAAAACCACCGCTTTTCTTGAACTGGGGTTAGTATGTTCAAGGGATTGTAATTAGCATATATATTCCGATTTGGATTCTTCTTACTATCTGTATGCAAAAGTACACTTTTTGTTGTTAAATTCTAAAGTTATTTGAATTAGTTTTTCATTTGTGGTTTACTGAAAATTTAATTTTTATCATTCCTCTCCTGTCACCTCCTTTGTCTCCCGCAATAGGAATGATGATGACGACGATGATGCCAGGTACGCAGTTCAATACATCTCATATAACTGCATTAAAATAAAGTAGATAACTTTTACTTTTAATATTTATTTCTTAAAAGACTGTGTTTACCCACTTAAAATATGCTTAAGATAAGAAATGTCTTCGGTTAAGATGCTGTCTCTTCTGATTACTGAATGGGGAAAAAGATCTCATATGAACAATACTATGACTTAACTAATGGTATAATATTCTAATATCTAATATTGAACAAAATAATGGCCTGCAATTATTTTTGTAATCTATTTTCAGTGCATGTACAGCACATACACTCTGGTTACATCAAACTGTCACACAGTTGCACAGGACTTAATATTGCTTCAGAAATTTGCACCCAAGTCCTGAAACACATCTCTGTTTGATAGCAAGTTTAACTCAGTGTTCTGTTGATTTTTTTAGCTTGCTATCAACATATGCTGCTTAGCATATAGGTGTTAGGTTTAAGGATTTTTTTGCTTCCTTATGATTTTAGGGCTAGAGTTGTGATTTCAAGAACAAAGTCATAATGTTACAAGAATTAAATCATTATATTACAAGAATAAAGTTCCAAAAATGTTCCAAAAATATAAAAGTTATAATGGTATGAAAATAAAGTCAAAATTTAAGGAGGGAAAAAAATGCATAGTAGCATAATTTAAATAGACGAAATGAGAGTCATACTGTATATTCTGATATTTATAATAATGTGGTGCTGATGTTTGTGAAACCTATACTAAAATATAACTTTATAAATAATATAATAGGCACATAATATTACAACTTTTTCCCATAACATTTTAACTTTATTGTCAAACCATTATGACTTTTTTTTCTTGTAACATTATGACTTTATTTTCGGAATATGAGACAATTATTTGATTCTCGTAATATTTATTCTCAAAATTTCTTTTCCCACTATGTGGTCCTAATTTAACATTGTTAGGTTTAGAGCTATGGCTAAGACAGCTGTTGATTAACAACAATGTAGAACAAAGGTAGCACAAATTCACAAAGCACCAGCATATACAGATCCACAGTAACATATAAGCTCAGAGTAATGTGGGTATTATAATGTGTCACTATACAGGCGTGAATACAGTCTTTATAAATACAGTATCTGAATCCTTTTTCTATATTGTTTTCCACCCCAGTGTCCATGCAGACAAATATGAAGATGGTCATGAACAGTGGTAAACGTTTTAATTTCTTCCAAAATTCCACTACTTTTGTCTGCCTGTGGTAATGCCATACTTAACCCAAAGAAAATGTTGATAGGTGCTGCTCAAAATGGACAGGTCTGCAGTACTTGGGGAAACTTTCACTTCTCCACATTTGATGGCGAATTCTTCCAACTGCCCTACACCTGTAACTACATACTTGCCACCAAATGTGACACCACCCAGTCTGACTTTAACATCCAGATGAGGAGGGAATACATTGATAACCTTCCTATAATTGGCTCTTTTACCATCAACCTGGAAGGGGTCATAATAATGCTTCGTCATGGGAACATGACCGTGAACGATGAAGAGTGAGTATTTTTTTTCCCCCGCAAAGACAATAATTACAATTATTCAAACCAAACTGTCTTAATGTGATGCTCAACTTTTTCTTATGCGTCATTAAACAGATTGATCATCCCAGGATATTATCATGGAATTCGGATTGAGAAAATGACCAATTACATGAAAATCAGCTCCAAGATAGGACTGACGGTGTTTTGGGATGAGGACAACTCTCTATCGGTACAGTTTAAATTTCATTTCAGTTATAATATATGCAAGAGGCTTGAGAGCAAGTCAGCAGATTGATATTCGGGAACCAGGATAATTCTTTCATACAGAGAGAGAGAGAGAGAGAGAGAGAGAGAGATTTTTTATCCCCTGATAGCAGGCCAATCAGACTGTGCCATTCTCGTGTAATATGCACCAATATAATATAATAATTTTTTATAAAATTTTTATTATTTTTTTATGTTATAAATATTTAAATGTTATCATTATATTATATTTGAAACATATATGCAAAATCTAGAAAATAAACATTTACATACATGAATGCATATATTTTAAGAATGCATGTATTATGATTCATCTTTGGTATATCCTCAGATTGAGATCTCCACAAAATATAGGAATCAAACATGTGGACTCTGTGGGGACTTCAACGGCATCCTAGAAAATGAGTTCATTGAAAATGGTGAGCTCAGTTAAATTACAAATATTTAATTCCTGTTTTCTTTTTGTTTGTTTTTTTGCCCTGTAAATCATTCACAGACTTATTCATTTAAGCCTCTATCACATACGTCACACAACGGGTATATCAGGGTGGGCCGAAAAGTTCATAGAGAAGGAGTAATGCCACAGAAATTAAACTTGAGAACTTTTAAACCAAGAGGATCCAAGTGCTGCAACTCTAGTGGAAGAAGCGTACAGACGGCAGGGGGGACTACATAGAAAAATCGATTTGGCCATTGCATCATGAACAACCTATAAACTTTTCAGCCCTGTCTCGTACAACAGGTCCATGACAGGTCCATGAACAAATTCCTGGGAAAGTTGTAGGTGTGTTGTATGAAACTCACCTGTTGTGTGACAAAAAGAGATGGCGCTGTAGACCCTGGTTACAGAGTTTTTGAAAAATTTTTCCATGTTGTGGGTAATTCCCAGTGCATTTTTCTAGGTCTGTTGTGTGAGGCCTTACCATATCCTATGACTGTGTTACAGCAGACCTACGAATCTCATGGACTTTGCTAAGAAAAATAAGACCCAAAAGACTTCCTTACTATCTACCCACATGTATTGTATGATATTTTAATGACAGTGTTAGGGCGAGCAGTGAGCCGATCATATAACTGAGTATCATATGAATATCATACAAGGAATATTTTTTGTCTTGTAGCAATTGTATCACTTTTGTATAAATATTGTACAGTTCTGACTTATAAACTTGACCTAATGTATTTTCCCCATGACAGTCGTAAAAAAACATGTTTTATATATAAATGCAACTACACAGCTTTCAAATCCACCTCATCCAAATCTTCGACAGTCCCTTGTATCACGTCTCTGCTAAATTCATACAACAAGAACAAAAAATAACAATAAAAAACCCACAATTTTGTTTGTGAACAAATTCCTCATAAACCTAATTAATGATTCACTCATTATCTCAATCACTCACATACTCTTTGATTCACTCACTGACCCATTCATTCATAAAATCAAATCAATCATGTACTCACTCTCTCACTGATTCACTCACTGACCCATTCATTCATATATGCAAAACATAGTTGAACAGTTAAAGAGATTTGATGTCATTGAGAAGCATTTGAGCATTGAATAACGGAGTTATTTTAACACATCAACTTATAACTTATTAATATTATAAAAAACTTTAGAAAGTGTTCAAATAATTGGAATAAAATAAACAATTGCATATTACTAAAACAAAAGTCTCTCTGAATTCATTTAACACTAGAATTTGCTGTGTAGTTTACACTGTCAAAGACATTTTGGCAGATATGATATTGGGTACTCATAATTTTATTAAAAAAAAAAACTCTTTTTATTTAACTTTTGGTTTCTCTGTAATTTTTTTTGTCTGAATTTATTTATACAGTTTGTTGCATTAACTAAAGTCATACATTTTTAAAATCCATTTTTGCAGGTCAACGTTTAACTACAGAAGAATTTGGGATGAAATCAAAGATGGACGGACCCACTGAGACATGTGAGCAGACACGGAACAATCCCCAGGGACAGTGCCAGATACAGGTATCATTACATTTCAAGAGTTTAACTCACAAATGTAACTATATTTGAACAGGTAAACATTGAAACAAATAGATAGATAGACAGACAGTCAAACTGACAGACAGACAGATAGATTCGACAGACAGACAGACTGATTGACAGACAGACGGACGGACAGACAGACAGACAGATAGATAGATAGATAGATAGATAGATAGATAGATAGATAGATAGATAAATAACATCATACTTTACCAACACTGATTTTGTTTGCTCCATTTTATATTTTTTAAATAATATTTTCCATTTATATTTTATTGAACATATAATCAGTGTGATGATTTGTAGGCCGTGTCCTACATAAAGATGTAACTTTTGCATTTTTAACCCTTCACAGACAAGCAAATGTGAAGAACTGCTTTACCACCCAGCTTTTTCTAGCTGCCATAACTTACTGCCCACAAATGTGTATTTGGAGGCATGTAAAAATGACCTGTGTCAGTGCAACAGCAGTCAGAATAGTTGCCTATGCGACACAATATCAGAGTTCTCGCGACAGTGTGCACATGCTGGGGGAAAACCAGAGAGCTGGAGAACTGAGGAGTTCTGTGGTATGTTACTAAATTACTTGAACTAACAATGTATGTCTGTGTCAGATACAGTGGAAAAGGGAACACTATGAATTAGCCAATAATCAAGAACAAGCAAAGTATGATCAACAAAGAAAACACAAGAAAGCCTGGATGATCTTAAAAGGGGGCCAATAGGTTTAGTGATGATCAGAAAAACACTCAGAACAGCCATGAGATGACCGGAGACTAGTTCTAGCTCTATTTGTAGTCACAAGCTATTATCCAGAAAGCGTCAGTGAGTACATGAAATTAGGGCTGGGCGAAATTATAGGAATATATATATAAGAATACAGAGCTAAACGATCTAAAGCTAGCAGCACCTATTTATAGCCTACTCATTCAGAGTTTAGTGTTTACTACAAGGAAACATAAATAAACCATACTCCATACAGGTGTTCCAGTATATAGCATGCAGAAACACAAGAAAAACAAAGTAAAACAAGACTTTTATGATTTATTTTTTCATTGTAAAACATGATAATGATAACACTGTCTGTGTCAAGAGACTGTGACAAACTTTAAATCTGTCATTATCCACTCAGAATAATGTTTTATAATTCTTCGATTGTGGACCAATCAGATCACACCATTTCTGTGTAGAATATACTCACATTATTTTTCAGGAGACATACTGTGCTATGAATATATTGTTGAAAGAAAAAAGATTTGCAGCACATTTACATAGTTTGTAAGTATACAGTAGTTTACACATCCCCGTTAGACCCCCACCATGCTAAAACTCCTGGGCAAGGTCTGGACCACAAGTAGCCTGTGCTGGACTAGTGTCCCATCCATGAGGAGTTGAACTGAAAGGACTTAGTCGCTTCACACTACAGAAACCGGGATAAACTCTGGCTTAGATAAGCTGATGTGATAAGCTCTGATTAGGCTCAGGAGTAAAAAATACCCAACAGACTTATATAAACATCAGGGGAAGCTGACACACTAGTTTTGGGCTTGTCATACACCTGTAATAAACATGCACTTGTTTATGAGCTCCAGTACTCAATGTGGTGTTTTGGCCTGTTTTCCATATGTTAGTTTTTTCCTGTTGCTTTTTAGTTTCAAAACTAGAGTCAATAAAGCCCTGTCTTTTGCTCTTGTGACCCAATGTCTGCTCTTCCATCTCCTGCTAATATAACATGCCTAATATTAATTAAGTTGTACATATTACACTACATTACACCGACTCTTAATTGGTGTATTCATGGGGTAAACATTTCTGGAGTTGATGTCTCTGCAGCATTGCAGTGCACGCAGTATTCAATTGGCTGAGTTATAAATGGTAATATCACATTAATGTTATTTTACTGATATGTTACCCAGCCCTTAATGAAATCAGACAGATGCCATGAAGAAAGTGAAAATTTTATATTCATATCAAATACTACATTGTACACCATGCACACTGCTCCTGGTGGTAAAAAGGGGTTAAATATAACAATATCAATCTTTTAGGTGCTAATGTGGGCTGGTGTTTTTCCCCTGTGTAGGAATGAATTGTCCTTTAAACATGGTGCACAGTGAGTGTGGGAGTCCATGTACAGACACCTGCTCTAACCAGGAGGGAACCCAAATCTGTGCAGAACACTGTGTGGATGGATGTGTCTGTCCACCTGGTAAGACTTTAAGAAAGTGCATTAACTGATTGAACTATTTATCACTGACAGCTGAGAAACTAAACTATAATTTCTTCAGATGTGTTTATAGAATAGAAATGAAATGTACAGTGCCTGGAATTAAAAATCAAACAAATACTTCCAAATGCTAAGGTCATGCTATTTAATAAATAATTATATTGGTAATAATTTGCATTATTAAGGGTATATTTTGATTATACAAATCATGCTACAGTTTTCTAGTAAGCCAGTTTAGTAAATCATATAAAATCACAATGATCTCTTTCAATAGGAACTGTGCTTAATGACATTGAGAACACTGGCTGTGTCTCTGTTGCTGATTGCCCCTGCACACATAATGGCATAACCTATCAACCAGGAGAATCATTCAGGAGGACTTGTCAAAAATGGTAAATAAATGTGTACAGGCACACACACACACACACACACACACACACACACACACACACACACACACACACACACACTGCTGTTTCCGTCTAACCCATTTGGTTTACCTTGTCCACTTAGAGGGTAGAATCAGTCAAATTATTTCAAATAATCACATTTTAATATAGCTAGCATTGGTCTCATACAAACTGGCAAAGCATTCTACAGCATACATTTACAGGGATTATAGGAAATCATTGTGTAACTTAGGGATTTCATGAAACCCTGGAAACAGCACTTTAATTTTACACAGTGTTACAGGATGGATTTCAGGGGAATCCAATATTATGGCTAAATAGGGTCTGTCATAGGGTCACAGGGTCATGCTACAGCGTATAAAAACATTTCATACAGTTGTTCCAACTTTATAGTAAGGGTTATGCAAACACGCAAATCAAATATATGTGTGATGGTCAAATCTCAAATCTAACCTACACCTGGTAGGGTACGTCTAGGATATACTGTACACTATATACATCTTAATGTTTGCTTCATTTTGTGTTAGTGTCTGTTCAGATGCACGGTGGGATTGCATTACTCGGGACTGTCCTGGCACCTGCTCTTTGCTGGGAGGGTCTCACATCATCACATATGATGGCAGAGGTTACAGCTTCCATGGAAACTGCGATTACGTCCTCTCCAAGGTCATTACCACGAATCCTATTTAAAGACAAGAACTTTCACCTTATAACATTTGTTATACCTTAACAAATGTAATTTGTCACTCTTGCAGACATTGTAAGATGTGGACTAATAGGCATTGTGCATTTTCTTTACAGGATAAAAATAATAACGTCACTGTGTTGGTACATCTGGCACAGTGTGGTGTGTCATCAAGTCAACCATGTCTGACCTCAGTGAAGTTCATCGTCTCTCACTACCCTGTAAGCACTTCAAATTATTAAAAGTTTTACATTCAGCCAGGACTTTTTATGTTTAATGTGTCTTAAATATGTGACTTTGGAGATGCTGGACACCATGCTAAACTTAATAGGTTTTAATATGTCTAGATACATATACACTGTGTGCACAATTATTAGGCAAGTTTTATTTTTGAGGATTAATTGTTATTGTACAACTATACAGTGCTCTTGGTCAATCCAAAATGTTAACAAACCCTCAAAC
>JAQMYF010000007.1:6435073-6451971 GCA_030014195.1 Neosilurus mollespiculum
GCACCAAAAAATGAAAAATCACAAAAACAAGGTTGCCCGACCGGGCACTAAGGCTCCAGAAGATTTTTCAAGCCCTGGAAAAAGATGTAACAGTACCTGCAGTATCGCACAAGAAAAAAATGATTGTGAGAATTTTCTCTCTATCCGTGATATGTTACCCACTGATTGTCCCATCCTTTTGCCTCTTTGTTCTTTATTTTAAACTTTTTTTTTTTTAAGAGATGTTGCATTTTATTATATGGAAACGACCGCATATGCAAACTGAAAAATAAGCAATAAATCACTTATGGACCGGAACGTATCTGACCAGCATGTTAGCGCTTGGCTAGCTTCACTATGCGCTATGATCTTTAGTGGCTAAAAAGGTATACAGGAAATAGTCCAAGGAATAAAGAGTTTATAAAGTCCCATGAAGTAGTTGCAGTTCGTCACAGGAAGGAAATCAAGCGGAAAGATAGCAAAGCCCAAACAGACACTGATGAAGACGCCTTGTTCAGAAGTTGACAGGTAACAGCCCCTGAAGTGAAATAAAGGCCTCCACTTTAAAATGCCATATAATAAACTACTTATTGAAATAGTTTGCTCTTTTATGTCTGTACTGAGAAATTCCAACGTTTTTTTTTTTTTTTTTTTTTTTTTTTTTTTTTTTTTTTTTTTTTTTTTTTTTTACAAATCAAGTCGGGTTAAGATTTCACTGTACAGACATCATGTTTGGTTAATAAGTTTGTTTTTTTAAGTAATAAAAGTGAGTACAAATTTCCTTCATTGCACTTTTGTAGGATTTTATTTTATTTTATTTTATTTTATTTTATTTTTTTGATAGAACTATTCAAACAAGAAGGGACGCAGCTCAAAAAGAAATTTACAGCATGTCAGAAAGATGAGGCTGGGCTTGGAGCCTTGACATCCACACCATCACAAGAACAGTCCAGTGTGGCCGTGATAGCAGTTTTTAATCAATATTTGAGTATTTGAAGTGCTGACTTGATTGATTTTGTTCCTCTTTTTCCCCCCAGGATGCTGCAAGAGGATCCAGTACTGTTTCAGCTCTATAAAGACCTGGTAGTTAGTCAAGTTATCAGTGCAGAAGAATTTTGGGCCAATCGGCTGAAGCTGAACTCTGTAGATCACTCCATATCCAATAACAACAAGCAGGAAGTGGGAATATCGGCAGCTTTCCTGGTAAGTTCAAACACGCAGCCAGGATTTCACTGTCTCTCTATATCAGTAGCTGGGAAGCAACAGTTGAACAGTCAGCATGTACACTTGTGGAATCGGTAGTCTGATGGGATTTTGCTTTGGTTACAGGCAGACATCAGACCACAGACTGACGGCTGTAATGGCCTGAGATACAACCTGACCTCCGACATCATCGAATCGATCTTCAGAACGTACCCTGCAGGTGGAATGATAGACGTGATGCATGGATTTATTTCTGAACTACTAGGCTTGAGATGATTGATGATAGGATCGGGAATCGTTGATAGAATTTTCAAATTTAAATGTCCAGTGTTTCCTTACTATGAACAACCAGATCACACCAAGCACTTACAATATTCTCAAAGCATCTGTCCGGTGCTTATAAGTACTGTGCCATGTGCTCTGCTTTTTCATTCATTGTTAGTTTTCTAGTGTCCACGTCTATGTACAAGTTGGTCCTATGTTGAACTGTCAACTAGAGTTTAGGTATGTTGCTAGTACATCCTTATTAAGTTCTTGCCTCATCCTGATTCAACCACACTCGCACTACGCTTATTTTTCATGTCCAAACTTCGACCAAGTTCTCAGTGAAGACTATACCACATCCTTATCTGTTTCTACTGCGTTCCTACTACTTTGTTCAATTCCCAGCATTTATTTACGTTTACAGTTTTACAAAGCTGTATTAAACTTATCAACCGTCTTTTATAATGGGTTAAATGTTAATGCATGACAAACAGTAAAAAGTGCTATTTATCACTCACTTATTTGCTGAACCACCTAATCCGACTAGAATCATGGGGAGGCTGGAGCCTATCTCAGCTGACGTGGGGCGAAGGAGGGGTACACCCTGAACAGAGCGCCAGACCATTGCAAGGCCAACACAAACATAACCATTCACACGCATGCTCACACATGGGGTCAGGGTGGAACAACCAGTTGGCCTAATTTGCATGTCTTTGGACTGTGGGATGAAACCGGTGTACCCGGAAGAAATCCAGGCGAGCACTGGGAGAACATGCAGACTCCACAGAGAAACGCCCGAGCCTAGGATGTTCTTTGCTGTGAGGTGGATGTGCTGAACACTACACCATAGTGCACCTAGTTATTTATTTATATGTAAGAGATATAAATACAGCATGTTTTCCTGATTGATTGATTGATTGACTGATTTTTTTTTTATTTTTTTTTTTAAAAATTGGGGGGGGGATTTTCTGAAATGCAATTGTGATAAGATAACTTTTGGAATTATTTAACATCATTCACTCTAAGATGTGTCCAGAATTCAAAACAAAATCAATAAAGCTATGGTTTTCTCTGTGTAGTGTGAATGCATTTGCAGCTCTCTTTAATTAATATAATTTTATATTGAGCTTAGTTACAGCTGCGTTTAATTTAGGTCCAGTTTGTACTTCAGTTTGCAGCGTTTCTGACCTTGTTTATAGTATTTTTCCTGCTTCACATGTACGCAACATTTTATTGCATGTGTCTGACCACGCCCTCATCCATCCTCAGTCTTCAAAGTGATACAGTGATAGTTATGGGACATGATACACAAAAACGTGGACGTCTATAAACCCCACTAGCATGTCCTGTCTAAATTCATCAATCTGGCTACTGCATTTTTAATTACTATTGCATTATTACTATCCCCACCAACCCGATGCTCAATTTTGTTTTGTGCAGTCAAACAGAAGTATGCTGAAAACGTGCCTCACAGCATGACGGAAAAAGAGTTCTGGACACGTTTCTTCCAGTCACATTACTTCCACAGAGATCGCATTAACACTGGACAGCAGGATATCTTTTCTGAATGCGCCAAACAGGACGAAAAGGGTAACTTGTTTGTTAATAATTTTGCAGACATGAAATGCTTAGTATACTAAAACGTGTGGTCTTGCACCATTCAGTTTCGAGGCGTGCTGACTTCTCGTTCTTTGCGTTGGGCAGGTTTAAAGTCCTTGGTAGTTCAAGGTGTTAAGAACCCCTTGGTGGATCTGCAGTCTCTTGAAGATAAAATGTTAGATGAGGTAATGTTGGAAGCAATGTATGCGAATATGGTATCGATTTCCATTTTAGAATTGTGGCTAATTCTGTTATTGTTTTGTGTTTAGGGCTTCGGCTCCTTGACGGTTCCTTCCACATCCAACTCCAGTAAAACGGTAAAAGAGAACAGCAACTCGGCCATCATTAAACGCT
Source organism: Neosilurus mollespiculum (assembly GCA_030014195.1). NCBI lineage: Eukaryota > Metazoa > Chordata > Actinopteri > Siluriformes > Plotosidae > Neosilurus > Neosilurus mollespiculum. The sequence continues at coordinate 6,438,473 of JAQMYF010000007.1, forward strand.
TCAACCATCACAGTGCCATGGTGCTGGCAGCTGGTCTACATAAAGTGTGAGCATTCAGAAAAGTGTGTGATGTTCGGTATCAGACAAATATTCATGCACACATGGCTTCGGTAGAGTGCCTCAGAGTGCTGGCTGATAGGATGTTAAGAGTGTTCACAGCTGTCATCAAGATATTGGACACATTGAGCACTTTGGATGTATCGCTCCAAAAAGTGGCTTCACATTTGCTTGCAGCATTTCAAAAGGCATCCATTAATCGACAGATCCAGACAGTTGATGCTATTGATTCCTCTGACCAATCATATGTTGCGTACAATTTTTTTTTTCCCTCAGTTCCCCTCCTGCATCTTTCACACCTTCAGTTCATACCTGCACTTAGACCCAAATTAACTCCTGTGTACCTCTTGACTCGAAATCTTGTCTCATGTTAAATTTGTTTACACATGAACAAAAATAAAACTTTTAAAGAAGTAAGAAATAAAACTTTTGACATCATTCCCCTATGAAGTGTGAATGGCAATCAAAACAGCTTGCGCAGCTGATTGCTTTATTGCCATAGGTGCTGAAGCATTTCAAGGGTCTCCGCTGCCAATGCTTGTGCAATGGGCAAATCATACATCAAAATACACATGTGACAGGTCCTAATGTTGACAGTGTGATATCATGGGGCATACTGACTCAAGAGTTACTGCGCATGACCATGCAGCGCTCCATACATCCACTATAGGATTGGTCCCAGAACTTCTTGATTACATCGGGTTTTTGATGCTATATATATGTAGCTAGCAGAGTTAGCTTAGGCTGCTAGTCTGTTTGTACTGGACAACAAGCCAAGTAACATGTAGTGAATATTCTTGAAAGCTGCACATTTTAGCTGCTAGCCTTTTTGGTTTTAGTGGAACTTTAGTTTAGTGAATGGATGCTACACATCCACAAGAGCCAGTAGCACAATCAGTGTCTTTATTAAGCATCAGGACATAGTTCCAATGTCTTTTCCAATAATATAAGGCATGGAAAATGTCATGATGGTGTGAAATTGTTTCCAAACCTTCAACTTGGATTGAATATACATGTGTGTTGTTTAGGTTTGTGCCCCAACAAATTTTATGCAAATGTTTCTTACGTGTCTTTGTATACAGGGAGGCACCCACTGACCAGGCCAGTGAAACAAGTGGTACAGATGGGAATTCCAGAGACTCGGACTGCTTTCAACCACCAATTAAAAAGGTTTACAGTAAACATTTAAGTTTGTGTGTGCGTGCACAAAGGTGGGGGGGGGGGGTATTGTAAATAGAACAGCACTAAGACCTCTCCTGTAACATTTTGTAAGATCTGAGGACTGACATGGTCATGGCTGAAGCTTTATTCTGTGCTAACTATGCTTGTGTTGATTTGGACGTGTGATTTCAGTCACTGTTCTGCTGGAAGGTCCACTGATGACTTGGTTTTAGTTTCCTGGCAGAGGCAGACAGGTTTTGATTTAAAAAGTCCCATGATGCCAGCTACCCTTACAAGGTTTCCTGGGTCTTTGGGTAAAAAACAGGCCCACATCACTGTACCACCATATTTTCCAACTGGGATTAGGTTCTTTCAACACCAAACCTTGAGTGTTTAATCGCAGACCAGAGACATTGTTGTAAACTCCAGGGACTTGTGTTTGTGGTTAACTTGATCTCTCGGCTGGGTGGTAGCATCTGAGGGTGATTTAGGAGACGTTTCCCCTGTAACTGAAACATGAAACATGTCCGTAGTGATTTATTTGTTTTTCTTACCATCCCCTTCACTGTAGGTAGGGACAAAAACTTTGGTCCTTTTTCAGGGAGATTGCAGGTAACAGTTGCAGTTGATGTTCACTTTTGTACTGTTTACAGTACAAATGGGCATTTTCAGGCGTGTAGCTTTTTATTTATTTATTTATTTTACGCTAAATTTTCTTTATTTAGTTGTTTTTAACCAATCTTTGACTTATGAAAGTCAACACACTTCTTCCTCGTTGGTTTGTGTGTTCCTCTTATTGTTTCCATGTTAATGTATAACTAATGGAATTTTGCCACTGTGTCACCTTATTTTTGTGCCTCAGTTAATCAAGAAGTTGTGCATTACTGTTTGAAAGTTCCTATCCATTCCATTCACCTAAAAATTTAAACGCAAAACATGCTTTAGTTACATTCTATTCACTCTGATTTCCACAGGGACCAGTAAAACAGTGGCTGCTGCACCAGGCGGGGGCACCCAGCCCCACCCCTGATCTGAACATGGGGTGTCAATAACTGTGAAGGACACTTTGTATGCAAGCGTCTACATAGTTGTACTGTGCTAATGTTAACAAAGTTTACCTCCTTATTAGTAACTTTACTGTTTTATTCTTATTACAGTTCACATTTTTTGTTTTGACTCCATTTAATTCTACAGACTTGGTAAATGTAGTTTTTTTTTTTTGTTTTTTTTGTTTTGTTTTTTTTGGGGGGGGTGGTTGTGAGTGGGATCAAAATATCTAAACTCTTGAATTACATTATGTTGAAGGTCAATTTTACTCCTTGCAAGGATGTAAAGCTACTAAGTACACCATATAATTTTTTTTTTCTATTTATTGTCAATGTGTGTATAATTCAAATACATGAAATTCATATTCAGATACATTTTTTTTGCATCCCAGCTCACTAGTCACTTCCTATAATCCATGTACTTAATTTTTTGTTTATTTCTTTGTCTTCCTAGGTGAAATTGCAAGAGGCGATTGAATATGAGGACCTGCAGAACAATTCGGGGCCTAAAACAATTGCTTTGAATCTTAAGAAATCTGACAGGTACATGTAATCAAACCTTACTGAATATCACAAGTTAAATATTATGAATATTACAGTTAGATGAGCTGTGCAAAAGTTTTCTGTTCCTGAAAATCATGTCATGGGATGTTCTGAATATGAACATAATAGATACCTACTCCAGCATAATACAGATTAAGTAGTAAATTTAACATACTGAGATATTCATATATTTTAATATGTTTCAAATGGTATAACACATGATTATAGCATGAAAATTGACTGGGTTACATCACATTTTATGTCACTAATCAGGAAATGTTACTTTTTACAAAATAGTATTTACAGTTACAAAACTAGTTTCTGAATGTCCGCATTTGAAACTCCTTAACATCCATACACCTAATGAATCCGGCTCTTGACCAATCAGCGAGTTCTTCCTAGTGTCTTCCTAGCAAACGATGAGTTCTATTTACACCGAGTCTTGTGTGTTTTGAGGTTTGTCATTGGTTTACCGTTGTGTGTGTGTATATATGTATATAATATTATAAATTGTAAATAAAAATATATTTTTTTTTCTGTTTATATTTAATTTCTTTATTATATAGTTTTAATATTTTAATGTTACTTATGTGCAATATTTCAAGAATTTCATTTCTGATAAAGATGTTCCATTGTTACCTGTATATGACAAATAAACTTAAAATTTGTTATGCTTAGGGGAATCCTTCTTGGATTCTGTACGTAGGTAGAGTATTCTGGTACCAAATATGGATAATAAGGAAATACCCTGAGCAATCACAAAAGCAGTTTGAAAATCGGCAAAATAAGTGGATAATCCCATTGTTCTACAACAACTTGGACATGGAACCCTTTCTTTAACAAGCATTTTAGCATGGATAGATTGTGTTTATAGATATTTAAATTTGGTCATGTCAAAGATTATGCTTCGAAGGATGAATTTTTGGCAATATTGCATTTTCGTCCAGACAAGCCTTTTTCAACTTACTTTGGCTCTTTGACAAAACGCTACCTTTTGACTTAATCCATATTAGGGCTGGGGCAGGTCACATATAACTCTTCTATATTGCACTAACTAAAATAACTAAAATAGTTATGCATGTGCTCTACTTATTTTCAGTTATTTAATCAGTAACAGTGTCCTCCAATCACCATATATTCTGTTGCTGTTTTTGTGATTTTTAGATATTCCCATGGTCCAGTTCCCCTGCAGTCCCATCACTACTCAACAAGTCAGGACATCATCAACTCAGTCAGCTGCATTCGGGAGGAGATGAGCTGCTACAAACCCTGCCTTACACAGGTATATATCGTGTGTAGTTTGGTTGTTTTTTTGGGATCCTGATATTGTTTAAATCCTTTTGTCCAAAATCTATTTGTATAGAATATAAAACAATTACTAAATGCACAGATAGATAGGTCATGTTTCTCACACACTAAATGATCAAAATAAAACTTATGCGATTCATGATAATGGGTTGAGGATTTAGTAGAAGAGTTCACTGAAATGATTTGTGGTCTCCATCGATAACATCTTTATGCTAGTTAAATACAAACATCAGCAACTAAGAATATCATCAAATAAAAACTCTTTTAGAGGGATGTTATTACAGAAAGGAAAAGAAAACACATAAAAGTAATAAACTAAATGATAGTTCATGTGCTTGGTGAAGAGGTTTGTCGTCTTGCTTTGTTTGACTCCACTTTTTGGACAGCTAGTTTATTTCACCACCTGGGTGCCATTGCTGTGGCAAAAGCCCTGATGCAGCAAATATTCCTTGTATCTTGAAGAATGGCGGGTCCAATCAAACCATCCTGGTGGCTTGTGTGCCACTGAGATGGCTTGATAGGATGGAGGATGGTCCGTTTTTAGTTTAGTGGTCCAAAATACTGTACATGTGAAGTAGCTGCAGGAAACCAGTGTAAGGAACACAGCAGCGGATTCGCATAAGAGATCTTTCCATGGGATACTAAAAACAAGGCATGTTGCTGCATTATGAATTAGTTGCAGGGGTTGGATGGTCCAGCGGAGGACCTGCCATGTTGAACAACCATGTAAGTGACTTTTCTGGATTAAAAGGACATTGAGACTGGTATGACCAAGTCAGGTTATCATTGTAAGGAAAGGAAAAGGATAACTGAGAATTACACCTTTTGCAAGATGGTGTCAGTTGTGTGACCACAACACCAGTAAGTATGGGAATGCTTCTCTTGGAATGTTCAGTGGCTCAAGCTCGTATGACATTTCAGCGTATGAGCTAGCATTTAGTGATCATGAAATGTGGGTGTCATCAGCATAGCAGTAGTGTCAGGATATAGGTCTTAATTTTGCATAGATGTAGAACAGAAGAAGACTCAAAACTGAGCCTTGTGGGACACCAAAATGTGCTAATGACTATGCCACCATGTTCTAATGTTCATGCTGCTCACAGTACATTTTCTTGGTCTAATTTCAGGTGATGTCCAGCAGTATAGCTAGTTCAGCTATTACAGCCCTTTCACCTGGAGGAATCTTAATGCAAACTGGACCCCAACAGACCATCAGTCGTGAGTTAAACATGCAGTTCAGTTTATTTTAGAGCTCTTGCTATGTAATCTTCTGTTGCTTTATCTTCGATAATCCATCAGTGTTGGCGTGTTAGTAATCTTTGAAAGGCTATTTCTTACTTTAATATGCTAAATCCTACATACTAAATCCTGTGAGACTGACTTGGACCAATGATAGATTTAAAAGATTCAAATCCTAATATATGGGTGGTGATAAGTTATGTGCTGAAAAATTTGTGAACCTCTGACCATCACACCCTTTTGTTAAATATTTTATTCTCCTTTTTGCTTAATACAGTGGCTTGCAAAAGTATTCATACTTTTTGAACCCTTCCACATTCTGTCACATCTTCCACTTGATCCGGGGTCGGGACGCAGGGGCAGCAACCTAAGCAGTGAGGTCCAGACATCCCCCTCCCCAGCCACTTCCTCCAGCTCTTCCGGTGGGACGCCAAGGCGTTCCCAGACCAGCCGAGAGACATAGTCCCTCCACCCCAGGGTCTCTTGCTAGTTGTACATGCCTGAAACACCACACCAGGGAGGCGTTAAGGAGGCATTTTAATCAGATGCCTGAGCCACCTCAACTGGCTCCTCTCAACGTGGAGGAGCAGTGGTTCTACTCCGAGCTCCTCCTAGATGACCGAGCTTCTCGGCCCTATCTCTGAGGGAGAGCCCCGTCACCCTACGAAGGAAGCTCATTTCAGCCGCCTGTATCCATGGTCTTGTTCTTTCACTCACTACCCAATGCTCGTGGCCATAGGTGTGGGCAGGAATGTAAATCGACTGGTAAATTGAGAGCTTTGCCTTCTGGCTCAGCTCTATCTTCACCACGACGAACCGATCCGTCTGTCGATCTCCCGCTCCATCCTTCCCTCACTCCAGAACAAGACTCCAAGATACTTGAACTCCTCCACTTGGGGTGGGACCTTATTCCAGACCCGGAGGGTGCATTTCACCCTTTTCTGGCTGAGAACCATGGCCTCGGACTTGGAGATGATGATTCTCATGCCAGCCGATTCACACTCAGCTGTGAATTGCTCCAGCGAGAGCTGGAGGTTCCGGCTTGATGAAGCTAAAAATATATCATCATCTGGAGAAAGCAGAGACACCACCAAACCAGAACCTCTCAACGCATTGGCTGCGCCTAGAAATTCTATCCATAAATTTTGTAAACCGCACCGATGACAAAGGACAACCTTGGCGGAATCCAACCCCCACTAGAAACTAATTCAGCATGTTACCAATGCAAACCAAGCTCTGGCTCCGGCAATACAGAGACCGAACTGTCCATAGCAACGGGTCCAAGTACACCATATTACCAAAGCACACTCCACAGAGCACACTCCACAAGCCTGCTCCAAGTCCACAACTTGTTGACATGTGAACAGGTTGGGCAAACTCCCAAGTTCCCTCTAGGATCCTGTAGAGTTTGTGAAGTTGATTGAGATTGCTGCGGCCGGGACGAAAACCACATTGTTCCTCATGAATCCTAGGTCAGTCGGATTCTCCTCTCTAGTACTCCTGAATAGACTTTCCTGGGTAGGCTGAGGAGTGTGTTTTCACAACAGTTTGAATACACCCTCTTCTCCCCTTTTTTACGAAAGGGAACTACCACCCCGTTTTGCCAATCCAGAGGTGTAACCCCCGATGACCACGCGATGTTGCAGAGACGTGTCAACCAAGACAGTTCTACAACACCCAGAGCCCTGAGGTATTCAGGGCGGTTCTCGTCCACACCCGGAGCCCGACCCCCGAGGAGCTTCTTAACTACCTCTGCGACCTCTGCCCCAGTGATGGGCAGACCCCCCTCTGAACCCCCAGGCTCTTTCTCTTCCACAGAGGACATGTTGGTGGGATTGAGGAGGTATTCCTTCCACATTTCCGAGATGCCTCGTCAATAATGTAGACACGGAACGTGGCCCATTCGGACTGTATGTCCTCAGCCTCCACTAGGATGTGGTAGTAGCTCTTCCCTAGATGGCAGTTGAAGGCCCTTCTGACAGGAGACTCCGCCAAACATTCCCAGGAGACCCCTACTACACGCTTGGGTCTCCCAGGTCTGGAGGGCGGCCTCCCCCGCCATCAGAGCCAGCTCACCACAAAAGGGTGAATACTCTGAACTGCCATTGGGTGCATAAGCACAAACAGTCAGGATCCATCCCCCTACCTGGAGACTGAGGGAGGCTACCCTTTTGTCAACCAGGGAGAACCCCAACATATGGGCAGCGAGATTGGGGGGGCAACAAGAATGCCCACACCAGCTCTCCGCCTCTCTCCATGAGCAACTCCAAAATGAAATAAGGTCCAGAGTAACTCCAGAGCCCAAGCTATGTGTCGAGGCGAACCCGGGTGGTTCTACACCATTCTACAATGTATTGGTTCCATCCAGCCACAAGAGCATTACTGAGGTTGTGTACTAATGTTGGGTGAGGAGACCTGGGGTGCAGTCAGTGCTCAGATTAATTCCATAAGTATTCAATGGGGATGAGGTCAGGGCTCTGCGAGGACACTTGTGTTCTTCTGTTTCAACGTCTTTGTCATGGTCGAACAGGTTTGAGCCTGTTTTAATGAAGGGAAATTGTAATACTGTAGTATAAAAAGACGTTCCAGACAAACTGTTGCCACTTTTTGTAGGGTCACTGTAAGGACAGCTGATACAGTACATGTGTGATGACCTGGTGTTCTCAGTGGTTTGGCCATATAGTGCATCCTTGTATGTATAATTTTACTGTTAATTTCACTTGGTGAGCTTTTGTGTGTGTGTGTGTGTGTGTGTGTTTGAGAGTAGAGCTGGTACCCACTGATGTTCAGAATGAGCTAAAGAACTTGTACACAGCAGCAGGGGAGCTGCTACGGCACTTCTGGTCCTGTTTTCCAGTCAATACACCCTTCCTGGAGGAGAAGGTACGGATCTGTACGTTTTCTCTTCGGGATTACAGCAATATTGCAACTTGAACTGTTAAAAGGCTCCTTTATTAGTATCAAATACAAATAGGGGCCCTCGATAGGGGAATCGCACCAGCTGCTGCCTTGTCATTATAAGCAGTTAGTGTCCATCTTGCTGACCTTGAACTTGACCTACCCTTTCCTGAAACTCACTTTAGCCTTTGGTCCCAAGTTGTTTGAAATATGAGGGCGAAGTGTCAAGCAGTTGTTGAGATACAGGCATGCGCAACCACCATAAATCAATAAATAAATAATGTTTTTCGTTTGTTCTAAATGTTTCGTAAATGTTTGTTTGTTCTAGTTTGGAAAGTATGTACTGAGTCCAAGATTATACTGGTTAGTATTGGGACACTAATGGCCACTAGATGGCATTTCACATGGTAGTTTGTATGTTGTACCTTTGTGTGGAAGTGTCCTGATTTTGGAGAGTCAAACGGTGTTTTACCTTGTTTGAACAGACATATTAGCATTAAAAAAAAGCACACAACACACTAAAGGTCCAGTGCTGGATTTTTACTACAGATTGGTTTAATCCATTAAGGATGTCTACTTTTTCACCATGCACTTGAATTAACCCTTTATTTATTTCTTTTAATTCTGTCCCACCCTGCTCCAAACATGGTCTGTCTCGATTTGCATACTTTTATACTAAGTGCAACATGCAAATCACTACACTTTCAGGAATCGTGTACTTGGAATGGTAGAAATGTTGAGAGTGCAATGCTGCACCTTCAGTGGTTGCCATTTTGAACCTAACAGAAAGGGCGCGACCACCAACCTATTGTCAGACAGTTGGAGGAGGGCATGTTGTCACTGTTGATGGTGATGTAATATGCATGTTGCATGAAATATCTAGGCAGACAAGTGAGGAGAACTAAAACACATGAATTTTTCAGAAGAAATGGTGCAGTCATCATTTCTGAAAGTGTCCATCTGGCCGTGTTACCCAGTTGAAATTCACACCCTGTGCTAGGAAGTGTACTACATAAAGGTGTACTAACAAGAGTATGCGAATTGAGATACCATGTTTAGTTCCTGACCTGAACTTATATGAGCAAATGTTGGAAAAAGTGATGACATCAAAATCTTGTATGATGTTGCACTTATCGATCTGTGTCTCTGGTAAGGTGGTTAAAATGCAGTCCAACCTGGAAAGATTTCAGTCTAGCAAGCTCCACCCATTCCAAGTGAAGATTCAACGGGAATACTTGAGTTCCAATGTAAGCATCAATGTATTTTATCTCTCTCTCTTTTATTTTCTTTTTTATCTGAATGCAGAGGATAAAGAATCCATTTATTTAGCCATTAATAAAAACAGCCCAGAGACGTGTTAAGTTTCTTACTAGTTACTTGGTAATTGTTTGCAAAAGAGTTTAGAGTTAACATAATTGCTTAACATATGTTAACTTAACAATTATTCACTAACGGTGAATTATCGATTCAGCAACATCCACTGAGCCTGAGGCGAGTAATTGTTTTAGTATCCACTACACGGGAACATAAGCTAAAAGCAGTCTTATATTTTGTTTGTTTATTTTTATCATTTTTTTTCATTACAGTGGCTGTTGCAAATTACTGTATTTGTTACAGCTGCGACAGTTTTAACTGATTTTTAAAGCAAGCCTTTGCCTTTGAAACCAGTATTGCTGCAGTAGGAAATGGAAATTTGCTTTAACATTGACTTTAAATATATATATATAGGCAGCAACCTATTTAAGATATACAGCTAGTTGTTCATGACAAAGATTACAAGCGAGCTAATTGCTGTCAAGTGTTGTCAAAAAAGGAAAGTGAAAAAAGGAAAAGATTTCATTTCATTCCCTTTTTGAAATGGATGTTCAGTGATTATTCGGCCATTGATGACCTGAAAATTTTGTGATGTGGCAGTCAATGAAAATGAGTTTAACACCCCTGGACTAGAGTCTGCATTCCACTATCATAATCCGTATTTTAAAATGAATCTTTACCGATTTTTTCTTTCCCCTTTTCTCGGCTCCATTATAGAATATTACTTTTGCCAGATAGAATTTTTTTTTTTTTATATATATTTCCTCTGCGTCCACTAGATGTCTGTTCTATGTGTATGCACAAAAAAGGAGAAAAAAACCAGCCTTGATTCTATAGAGGGGAAACAAAGAAAGTGAGCCACACAACACTATTTCAGCCAATCAGTAACAGCGGATGTTTGTGCTCATGCCATACCATGACCTTGATTAAGCATTTCCATGAATTTAAGGGACAGAGCTTCTGAAGGAGCACTTAGGGGGGTGTGTATGTGGTTGACTGTTAAATGCAAATATCAGCTATTCTTCTCCAAATTTACTCCAGCAATAAAACACCTCATAGAAGAAACCGTCTTGTGGTCCTTCATGGGTCCCATGTTCTGTACTCTTGTAAAGGCTGTTGACCACTGGCATCCAGCCAATCAATTATTCTCACCTGTCAGTCATGTTGCATGTTTTTCTTTCTTGTGTTTTGAGCTCCGATTGCTGTTTATTTGAACTGAATTTCTGTCAGAATTGACATTCGAAAATGAGGCACGCTCGCCACTCTTAAGCTTTGTAAGAATCACTAAATCAACAGTATACGTATCTTGGGTGTTGGGATGAATGTGCTTTGTGCTTTTATCATCGATTAATTACATTTTTTTTTTCTAGCTGACCAGCCATCTAGAAGAGATGATCCAGACTGCCTATAACAAGTTTCATGCTTGGCAGACCCGCCGTATGATGAGGAAGACCTGAGGGGAGAAAGAGCGAGCCATTTGATTTACAACAGGAGGACAATATAGGAGAAAATGGAATGATGGAGAGAGGACAAACTCTCCTTTTTGACTCACTGGGTTTTTCCACCTAGAAGATGCAAGTGTTAGTGGCTTGAAGTCCACTGTGCCTAGATGTACAGGATTTGCGTTTTCTGCAAATCGGTCTGTGTGGAGATGAACTGCTCCATTGATTACTGTACATTTTCTTTCTTCCCTTTGACCTTATTTTCTTTAACCCTGTTCTAGTTTTTCTCTTTTCTTTTTATTCCTCCCTCCCTTACCTTAAGTTAGAGTGAGATGTCTGGCTTTCTGGCTGGAATCCAACCTGCAAATCAAACAGTGTTGAAATTATGACCAAACCGTGGGCTTAATACCAGAGGAAGTAATACCAGAGGAAGTAATACCAGAGGAAGTATTCTCAGGAACTAAAAATGTTCAATGCAAATGACTTGGTGAGATGTGGGAGGGGAATTTTTAGTGGCACACAGCACAGCACTCTAAACCAGGGGGGATGTTGTATGACTTCATCCGTGTCAGTGCAATGCAGTATAAATCTGTAGACTCTTGGTGTTCACTGGAAACCCAGAAGCCCAAGGCAGAATGGGGATGATGGTGAATAAAGCAATACTGTATCAATACTTTCACTTATGTATTACTGGTGTGCAACTTATAAGTTGGCATTATATTCTATGTATTTTAACTGCACTGAAAACAAGTTTGTGGACGCTGGGGAAAATAAAAAGTCGTTGGATTAGTGATGTGTTTGAATGATTATTTAATCATTCCAATGTTGTTCTGCAGAAAATTTACTCACTCATTGTTAGGCCATTCTTTTTTTTAATTCCTTTTTTCGCTGATCAGCCGATTCTAATATTCTCCATACCTTTAAAAAAAAAAAAAAATGGGGTGAAAAACATCAACTTGCTTGAGATTTAACTTGCTGAGTGCACGATGAATTTTAAAACTGGAGCAATTTTTTTTTTTTTCTTTCGTCGCCCTCTTGCGGCAGCTACTGTAACTCCATCATGTACATCTGCACATGCGTACTTGCCTGTCGAAAGTGTTGCTGCACCCAGCCACTGTCTCAAATCCAGTGACCTACACGGTAGGGGTGCTGGAAAAAAATCGATTCACCTCTGAATCGTGATTCTTATTTATTAGCATTCTGAATCGATCCAAATTTTCAAGAATCGATTTTTAAGAACACGTGTTTTCGAGCATTTCCAACCTTACTCACAACGCGTACCGTTTGTCCACATATGGCCTCCGTCGTGAATTGTTCCAGTGAGTGGCGGCTCCAGAACTAGCTTTTAGCCTAGCTTTGACATGGATGAGGAAAAAGAAATACAGCCAGCGCCGTCTTTGCTGAAGGCAAATGCTTGCACTTCGGGTTTTGAATTTCCGGGTACGAAGGAGCTTGACATGACACATGCGATGTGCAAAATAAAAGTCAAGTATTTCAGGAACACTTCAAATACCCAAGCCCAAATCTTACTCCTTACCCGGAGCTCAAAGAACCAGAGCAGCAGCACAACCAACTCCTGACCAACACACACGCCATCACTTCACTAAACTCCCCACCCTAAACTCTGAACGAGCAAAGTGGATCAGTACATCTACAAAACCAGTTGTGTAGTAATATCATTTCACCCCAAAAATTGGAATTGAATTGAATCGTGAGCTGTTGTTAGATTCACTTCCATACTACACAGTGCATTCACGTACAGACATCAGGTGCACAAGACTATCAGAGGTGATACTATCGACATGTGTGACAGAACTGATCGATACACTTGATTTATTTGTTTTCATTTTAAAAGGAGAGACTTCCGATACTATTCTTCATGCAGACATTCTCCATCCTGAGCTGATGGCAGCAGCATCAAAAGCCACCTGGGGATCCAGTCACTTTTAATACCACCCTCAGAGGCCTTAGTTTGTTACCTCTGCTCAGGAGGGCATTTGTTTGTTGTCTGTCCCTGCAATTTTACACTAAAAGGTTTTATTGTTTTGTTTTTGGAGTGGTGGAGTATGGCCTGTGTAACACTCCATTAGATGTAGGAAATGACCAGGATTAGTTCATTACATTACTGCACCACTTAATCCTACTAGAGTGTCAGGGCTTTGACTCTGTGCTAAGGCAGGGTGCACCCTGAACAGCTCGCCAGACCATCACAGGGCCAACACGCACACAACCACTCACACCAGAGGGGTTTGGAACAGCAAATTAGCCTAATGTGCGTCATGTGTTTGGACTGGCACTTCCATGCCTGATTAAACTGAAGACGCCACAGACAAAAATATTGTACATTACGAAGTATATGATATGACGTGCAAGTATATGATGTGACATAATTATATATGTGTGTGTGTGTATATATACAGTGGGGATCGAAAGTTTGGGCACCCCAGGTAAAAATTTGTATTAATGTGCATAAAGAAGCCAAGGAAAGATG
>JAQMYF010000007.1:6481902-6496177 GCA_030014195.1 Neosilurus mollespiculum
TATATATATATATATATATATATATATATATATATATATATATACACACACACACACACACACACATTTTTTTTGTAACCTGATGGGTTCCTAGCACAGCTCACAACCCTCCTATTTTTTCATCTAGGTTTGGAACTGACATTGGCAGAAATAAAATAAGCTTTTGGCCCTTCAGTACATGAAATGAGCATTTGCTGCTGTATTTTGATTTACTCTTATCGAGTTTTGTATTAAATGTTTGAAGATCTGAAACAATTGTGAAATTTAAGAAATAAAATAAATCAGGGGAGAGGCAACTTACTTATTCATTGTGTTGTTGATCAGAGTGATTAAATATCTCTTGACTGGATGTTTGAAGTGATAGGAAGATGTGATGCATTAAAACTATGCATTTGACGTTTTTAGAAATGAACCACATTATAACCCAGCTCAGAGGAGTCCTCAGTCTCTCGCATTTCCTCGACTACTTCACTTCAGGTAATGTGTGTGTGTGTGTGTAAGATTTAAGAAAATTTATTGACCATTATACAAGCAGTACATCTCTACAGTTCTAACACTACAGCCTATTGATTATATCAAATAATTGTTATTGTTGCTTTTATTGTTTTATTTATATTATAACTGTGTGTTTCAGTGATCACAACCTTCTGACATGGACAGACTCTGCTATTTATATCTTTACACCGCATAGTGGGCAGGTTTTGCTGTGGACAAAACTGAATGGTAAGAAATGCAGCTAGATTTGTATTAAAGGTAGGAAATAAGGCCTAAAGATCATATAATGATTGACTGGGGCAGACTAACGATCCATGATCTGAATCATAGATTTCCCTACATGTTTAATTGAACTTATGTGATCACATGATTAGCTGTGCAGATGGATGCTTGGATACAGAGCCTGTCAGAGCCTGGAAATGAAATGGAATCGGCCATGATGTCTTTCTGAAACCATTTGCTTACTCCTGTACAAGATCCCTGCACTGGGCGCAAGAATATTAATAAACACTGCCATCTTGAGGCGAGCGAGAGTGCAGAACACTTGATCTCTGAGTTTTTCACTTTCTACGAATCTGTGTTGCACTGCCAAATTATCACGCATGGGCAAAAACATTCCTCCAGTCATGCCATCTTGTTATTGTTATTGTAAACAGATGCAGAACCAGTACAAGATGCAAAACTGATGAATAAGAGATACTAAGCCCATGAGCTGGGTGGTTTTGTGGGGAAACCTTTGTATTCAGCTAAAATCAACTGAATATGATCGATAAAACACGTGGACTATTCACTAGTGAGTGTGCACCTTTAACTCAAAAGTCCCAGCTCTCAAATCTACGTATCCTGTTTAATCTTTTAACAGCATTTATTATTATTATTATTATTATTATTATTGTTATTATAACTGATTTTTAAAGTTATCAGTATCAACACTGACCACAGTGTTTACATCCCCTAATTATATAGAATTTAAAATAGGTAAAATCTCATTTCATTGTAGGGCTACGTGCAGTGCTAACAAACCCACCCAGAACCATGCATGTGCACCTGATACAAGCCCACAGAATATTAAAGGAAAAGAAAACACATGGTTTAGCACAACCTGGAGGAGAGATCACTATTTCAGCTTCCCAGACCAGAAAACTATATTTTTCAAAACTATTTTTGCACTGAGTTATTCCACCTACAACATCAAGATAAGTGCAGGTCTGACAGATTTCACAACAACCGCCACAAAGCTACTTTGCTTCTAATATAAATCATAAGAAATGTTATTTGGGCCTGGCTGTGATGTTGATTGGGCCCATCATTTTCAGCTGATCTACTGTGCGATTCGTGTCCTTTCTACATCGCTGCACGGCTGTTGGCTTTTTAAGCATGAAGGGAAATCTAGGCTTTCGCCCTTCACAGATTTCTGCCCAAAGGACTGTATCGGATCATTTGTGCAACTTCTTTGTGAGGCGATGCTCAGGTTCTGAGGCATGATACTAATGGAGTTACTGTAGGCTAGTTTGAATATGGAATTGTACAGAACATGCTGAAGATACATTACTTTTTTTCAGCAATTAACCGGGATATTAGCCGTCAGCTGAATTAATAATAGAGGTAGTTTACCCCGATGGCATGACACAGCTGGTTGAAAACACTAAACATGGCGGCCTTGTGAGGGGCCCACGATATTACTGCCCTATTTATTGTTTGGTGGGTTAAAAAATCAGAAAGATATGAAGTTTTCTGATGTAGGATGCTGAAATCGTGAGCTTCCCTCCATGTATGTGAAACCATGTATTTTCGTTTCCTTTAAATGGATCCTTATGATCCTCTGGAGCATTTTCACTCTGTATACACAAATGCTTGTGAGCACAAGACTGTAAAGAGAGCTTTTAGCCATGAAGCAGGGTATTATTTAATAAATCATTTAAGGAAGTGTGCGTGTGCCTCCTTCTGCATCCACACGCCCTTAGTTTATATTAAATAATTACATTTGTCTGTCTCTGGTAGTTATTTTTTTCAATTGAACAGGAGGATTCTCTGAAAAGCAGCTCACATGTCAAAATAAGATCATCAACGATCATCAGATCACCGAACACTACGTTCATTCATTTGCCGAACCACTTAATCCTATTAGGGTCGTGGGGAGGTTAGAGCCTATCTCAGCCGACTCTGGTTGAAGGTGGGGTACACCCTGAACAGCTCGACCGGTTCATCACATGGCCAACAACCACACACAACTGTTAATAATTACATTTTCACCAAGGCACAGCCAATTAGCCTAAGGTGCATATCTTTGGACTGTGGAAGGAAACCGAAGTACCCAGAGGAGACCCATGCAAGCACGTATAGAACATGCAAACTGCACACACAAATGCCTTTGCCAAGCCGGGGACTCAAACCCAGTACCTTCTTGCTGTGAGCTGAACGTGCTAACCACTACGACACCGTGACGAGCATAATAGAGCATATATTTTTTTAATAAACTCGAGCCCCACGATGCTTTTCATCCCGCTCTATACCTTGTTTATATCTCTGTTGTAGAAATTATTTAACTTGACTGTTAATGAAAAATCAACTGTGCCCACTTTCCCCAGATATTGTAGACATGGCAGTGTTTCGCCATGAGCTCTTCTGTCTCCATGGTGATGGGCGTCTCTCTCACCTGCTGTTGATGCCTGCTGAACGCTGTGTGGAGAGACTGATGAAGCGAGAGAGCTGGATGCTGGCTGCTACTGTCTGCTGCATGTTCCAGCACGCAATAATAACATGCAGGGTACATACACACGCTTGTGTTTTCACTTTTACTCGCTCACACACTACTAACACTCTAACCAGAAGTTGGCACTGTTTGTTTCTCTCAGATACTAGAAAAGCTTTTGAAACCTCCTTCTCTCTCTCTGTCTTTTTTATTTGCATCTTTCTTATACAGGCAAGAAAGACTATCCCTGTCGAGCGCCTGGAACACCTCAAGGCCCAGCTAAACTCCACCATCCAGCAGGAGCTGATTGGCCAGCTGGAGGCAGTGATCAGTAAGGTGGATCCATTGGACTCAGCCTGTAGTAGTCGGAGAAGCAGCATCTCTTCTCACGTGAGTGTAGAAATGTACAAACAAACCATGCTAACCTCTCCCTGATATTATCGCACAGTTTTGTTTGAGAAGTATGTTTACTTTTTACCCCTCAGTCTGTCTATCCACAGCTGCAGTTCGCGTAGTAACGCAAAAAACACCATCACCAATCATCACCATGTTTGGTGTGAAGGTTGGGACTGGGTAACTACACAAGCCTATTGATTTTTTTTTTTTTTTTTTTTTTGTGATCCGATATCCAATATGGCCGCCACAGCTGCCACCTTGAATTTGCATTCCAAGCACTAACTCAAAAACACCATCACCAATCATCGCCATTTTTGGTGTGAATGTTGGGACTGAGTAACTACACAAACCTATTAATCAACATTCGTCCTGGTACATTATGCAATATGGTGCTGCCGCTGCCATCTTGAATTTGCTTTCCAAGCACTAACTCAGAAACACCATCACCGATCATCACCATGTTTGGTGTGGATGTTGGGACTCGGTAACTACACAAACCTATTGATTTTCGTCATGCTTTGATATCCAGTATGGCTGCCACCTTCAATATGCATTCCGTGCTCTAACTCAAAAACGCCATCACCATTTTTGGTGTGGATGTTGGTACTGTATAACAACTCAAGCCTTTTTATTATCGTCATGGCGCGATATCCAATATGGCACATATGGGGACCCTGAGGGGCCTTGCGTGGCTATTTTTGCAGCTATTCTGCAGCTTTAAATCAATAAGTGAAATACCGTATTAGTTTTATTTTACGTGTTGTGTGCCTTTTAAAATAGGAAGAATGCCCCCCTCAGGATGGTGTCTAACAAGACAGCAAGGCATCCTGGAGTATAGAAAACCAATCAAATTCTCATTTCCAGTCTTCTAAGATGCCATCAAACTACCCATAAATCTTGCGGCAGCTTATTCAGGCAGTGGGGGGGAAGGGAATTTATATACAGATGCGGTTTTTGGACATTTTTTGCTGAGATTTTTGAAAAGTTTCCTCAAACCCTGTGGCTGTAATTCTATGCTAAGCATCTGCTAACAATATGGTTTACTTACATGACAAGCTGACATCACATGTTACCATACATCCTGTGTTAAAAGATATTTTGTAAGAAGAATGTTCAGGAGATGCCTTCAGCTCAAACTACTGCCTTGTTAGACAGGCACTGGTGGCTCAGAGGTTAAAGCTCTGGGTGATTGATCTGAAGGTTGGAGGTTCAAGCACCACCAATATGCCACTGTTGGGCCCTTGAACAAGGCCCTTAACCCTCAACTGCTCAGTTGTATTAATGAGATTTTAAAAAATGTTAGTCGCTCTGGATAAGGGGCGTGCTGCAAATGTAAATGTATTATGACTGCAAGGGAACAAGGCAGCAACTTTCTTTTTCGAACACTGCCATTGTCTTCCAAATAAGTTTATTTGCTTTTTTGTTTCTTTGGATGTTTGGATGCCACGTGTTTATAATCAGGGCTGTTGACAGCATTGATGACACTTGAATGAAGCTGAATCCATTTTTTTCCCATTAGGAAAGTTTCAGCGTGTTGGACTGTGGGATCTACCGTGTCATCAGCCGTAGAGGCAGCCAGTCAGACGATGACACCGGCTCCCTCCTTGGCCAATCAATGCTTGAGGAGGAACGGCTGAAGGAGTTTAGCTTTGTTCAGGAGGAGGAGCAGGTGGAGCCTGGTAAGAGGGCAACAGATAAAGACCAGACACTGACAAAAATCATAGAAACCAATCTAACTGTTGTGTTGTAGAACCACGGAGTGGTACCACAGTGTCTGAGAAATTTTAACACGCTTGTTTACACCTGAGTAAATGAGGAGTGTGATAGGTTTACACTTTGTATGGCTGAACATTGAGCCAAGATAAGGCGGTGTTCAATAAAATGAAAGTGAAAGCAGCTTTTAAGGTCACTTTGTTGTTTATTTTAGCAGGGTGCCAATATGCTGATTGCATGCTTTGTGAGAAAAGAAACCAGTCGCACCTCTATTACTGGTGTGATATTTTTGGTGCTCAAGCAACCGAGATTATTTACATCAGTCACTGGATGTGCAGTTTCATATTTAGATATGAACTCAAGAACCTGAAAATGAGGTTAAAGCAGAGAGGATCCCAGGAGTGGAGCTAAGAGCCACTGATTCATGAGAGCGCACAAAGTGTTCAAGCTCATTAAAAATTGATGATAAAGTAATTATAAAAATGAATCATCTTAGATAGTCAGTGTTTTTTTTTTTGTTTTGTTTTGTTTTTTTCCCCTAAATTACTGACTGGCAGCTGTGTTTAAATTTGCTGTATGTTTTAAATAAACAGGTAAAAGTAACCCAAACATAAAACCTGTTGTCTTTCACCTTGTCATTGTCTACTAAATGTCTCTGTACCATGTAAAGAAAATGTTGGACGTGTTCTGAAGCCAGAAGTAAACATTATAAAGCCTTCCTTCGAAGTAATCTTGACTGAACAAACACCAGCAGTGGCACCATACTGGTGGAAAAGGATATACCATTTAATATTAATCTAATGCAGAATACACTGCCTGGCCCAAAAATTAAAAAGTGGTACATTCTATTATTTTGTTGCACCTCCTTTAGCCTTGATTACTGCGTGTAGTCATCATTCCATTGTTTAAGGGTTAAGGTCAGGACGCTACGGTGCCAGGTCAGGTGTGAAGAAGATTCCTCATGCTCCCTGAACCACTTTTTCACTATTTCAGCCCCGTTTTTTTTTTTATTTTTTTTATCCACGCCATCAAGAAAGGAAAAAGTCCATTGATGGTATAACCTGGTCATTCAGTACATTCCGGTCGTCAACTGACATTTTATTACTGCATAATGTTGCTGAGCCTTGACCTGACCAATTGAAGCAACAGTGGCATTGGGATTACATGCAGTAATCCAGGCTGAAGCGCTCCAACGAAATATTAGAGTGCGCGACTTTTTTGGCCAGGCAGTGAACCATCGTGACAATCTTTTAAAGTTAATGACAGCGTTATCGTGCCATGCGTTTTTGTAATTCTTAATTTTTTCATCATTTGTTTTTCCCCTCTTCTTCTGTTGTATTCTTCTACTCCTCCCTTTGGTTGTTTGTTTCTCTTGCTGAATGTCATAATCAACCCCTTACATTCATTCTTCTCATATTTTCATTCATCAACGCTGTCTCTCTTCCCTTCTCCTTCTTCTCATTTTCCATGTGTGTTCCTCTTCTCTACCACTCTCATCTGAACATCATGATCTATAGACCCCCAGTCATGTGTGCGTGTCGAGGGGGACAGATCAGATCTCGGCCTGCAGTTCCACCTCCCACTCTCATTCCGCCCCAAACCGCCACTCATCGCACTGCAGGCTGTTAAAGACAGGTATCACCTCTGAGTCAAACACAAAAAGAACTGCTGCATTGTTGCTATTTGTTAATATACACTAGAATGTTAGTGGGAGGCCACTTACTGTAAATACAGTTACAGTATATACTGTAAGTCTGCCACTTTGATACACATCTAATGTTATGGCGCTGTATGAAGTTCAACTTTTCATCCAGTAGGAAGAACTGAAAACCTACTGCACTTGTATAGTGACCAAGTTAGGCACTGAATTCAAAGTCAGATTAGGTTATACATGTGTGTGTGTGTGTGTGTGTGTGTGTGTGTGTGTGTGTCTATATATAGGAAAGATAAGCCTTTTTTCTGTATCCCTAAAGGAGAATTGAAACTTAATGATGAACGCAAAACTGCACCTGGTCATCACCCAGATTTTTTTTCCAAGTCTAATTTCCTCTTTCGGTATGGCGTGAGTTTTAGAAATAGCTTTCCCCCGTACTGAAGTGTCATTCTTCCATTTCACATATCTGCTGGAAACGGTAGGTTTGTTTAAGCCGTACTCGCTGTTACATTTTCAGATTTCAAGTATTTGGGAACAATCCTTATTTATCTTATACAGTAACTATCTTTTGGGGGGGGGATCTTAAAATGTATGTTAGAATGCTTCACAAAATCCCTGCTCTGAGTTTTATCTCGAGGTTAAAACACTCTCGCTTCTGTCTGGTAAGTGTAACGTCGTGTGTCTGTGTGTTTTCATCTGACTGTTGTAAGTGTTTCAAGCTTTGTAAAGAAGACGACCGAAAAAATCAACAATCTGCAGATGAACTCTGACCTCTGGCCCCGACCTGACCATAGGGATGGTGGACAGGGAGAAGGCACACCCTCACTGATTTCATGTACAGATGAAGGGGATATTGAGTAAGTTTATTTTATGGCACTCTGAATGTTTATATTGTAGTTTAACAGATAACTTTATTATCTTTTGTTTTTTTTCTCAGGGAGACTGTTGAGCAAGCAGAGAATGAGTTACATGAGCTAAGGGCGGCAACAGAGAAAGCCATGTGAGTAATTAATAGATACAGCATGGCGTGAGTCTTGACAAATGTTGTCTTGGGACTTGGATTGCAAACCTTAAATATTGTAACAATTTATAGCACAATTTATATTTTATTCTGAGTTTGACTGTATTTCTTATTGTATTTTATTAAAAATTTTAATGTATAATTTCTTACAGAATTTGAATTCAGTATTATCATACTTCTGAACTTTCATTTCTTATTCTTTTATTTTTATTTGTTTTTATTTGCAAATTGTGTTGGTAATTTGTCACCAAACCTACATACTGTGATACTTTATATGCACAATTTTTAATTATTGTGAGTTGTTTCTAATTTAATTTTTATTTTAATAATTTATTATTTAATTATATTAATTATGATTAAAACTTAATACTTTTATTTAATATTCTTACCACACTTAAACTTCATATTTTTACTTGTTTATTTTCTTTATTTATTTGCATCACTTTTTATTTCAACATTCATTTGCATTATTCAGTCTATATCTCTGGGCAGCACGGTGGCATAGTGATTAGCACGTCTGCCTCACAGCAAGAAGCTCCCGAGCTCAGTGAGGGTGTTTCGGTATGGAGTTTGCATGTCCTCTCCTTGCTTGCGTGGGTTTTCCTCTGGGTACTTTAGTTTCCTCCCACAGTCCAAAGACATGCACATTAAGCTCAGTGTGAGTGTGAATGAATGTGTGTTGCCCTGGATAGGAGTGGGGAGATGTTTAGGGTGTAACTTGCCTTTGCCCAGTGACGGTTGAGATACTGTAGGCTCCAGTCTCCCCGTAACCCTAGTAGGATTGAGTGAGTGAGTATCTCTGATGGATTATTGTGTATATAATATGAATGTAAAACACTGAGCTATAAGGTGTTATATAAACAATGAGTTTTTTTAATAATATAAAAATAAATAAAGTCATTTCAAAATACATCAAAAGTCAGATTTTTATTTTTCAGTGCTAACATTTTGAACCTGCTGTATGTTTTGTAGCTCACAGATCCAGGACCCTCTGGTTCTCTTGGATCCACAGTGCTTGACAGAAGTGCTCTTAGAGTGGATCCCTGTTCTAGAAAAAGTTTTGGGTTCAGAGAACCCTACACCCAGAGAAAAGGAGCATGAGGAGATAATGGAAGAAAAGAAGAGCTTAGAAATGGAAGACAAAGACCCAGACAGCCAGCCATGTCCTGCTGTCTCTCAGGATGCCAGTGGAGAAGGAAGTGGATCAGAATCAGACCACCCCTCAAATATAGAGGAAAGAAGCCTTACAGAGAGTAACCTCTGCTCCACTACTTTGGTTCCGGTGTCTTTAGTAGCCGTTGTAGCTCCAGTGCAGTACAGCTTACCCTCAGACCTGCAGGATGCCCTCTCTCAGCTTGCATGCCTTTATTTGGACTTGGGTTGCCCCGGTGGAGCTGGTGACGGGGAGGTGGAGAGGGTTAGTGTATTTCTACGGAGGTTCTTTTTCCTGCTGGATAAGGAGAGAGTGAGGAAGATGTGCACTTTGAGGTACAGGGAGCAACCAGATGTCCTCAATACCTACATCACTTGTATGCTCGGTGAGTATTTTTCCCCAGCATTGGTGTGCCGTCTGAGCATGTGTGATGAGGTTTGTTCTGTTTGGGTCTATGAGATACTGCTTTGATGTAAAACAGAGAATATGATCATTTGGCAAAATGGCTAAATGTTTCCTTTGTGCAAGTTGAGAGCGATTGATATTAGTTTCTGTGTGTGTGTGTGTGTGTGTGTGTGTGTGTGTCTGTAATTCAGTGCCTTACTCATTTTCCAAACTGCTTAATCCTATTAGGGTTGCAGGGGGGCCAGAGCCTGTCTCAGCAGTCATGGGGCAAAGGCAGAATTGTACCCTGAACAGCTTGCCGTACTATCTCTGGGCAATAACACACAGCCATTCACACTCAAACCTAGGGGCAATTTGGAACAGCCAGTTAGCCTAATGTGCATGACTTTGGACTGTGGGAGGAAACTGGAGTACCCAGAGGAAACCCATGCAAGCACAGGGAGGACATGCGAACTCTACACAGAAATGCCCTCACCGAGCTCGGGACCCAGTACCTTCTTGCCGTGAGAGCGACATGCTAACAGTTACGCCACCGTGCAGCGTATATGATAACTCCATATTTATAAATAGGCTTTTTCTGTCTGACCACAGAAAATTCAACATTAATTCTCTAATGCTTCATTTTCTTTAAAACATTCCCGGTGCTATTATTTTATAAAACTAAACTGTCTTTTAACAATATGATGACAAATTACTTTTAGTGTAAGGGTCTGTTCATGCTGCTGAGTGAATTGTGTGTTGGCAGAGTTCACTCAGGCCAGTAAGGTGGTAGAAGTCATTCAGAAAGGAGATTTACTGAAGTCACTTCGCAGTCTGAGAGAGCTGCAGCCCTGGAACACTCCAGTGCTCCTTACACACCTTTACAGGTAAGCTGTACACACACCGTCTCTATATTTACCTTATGTAATAGTGTGATATATTTTTACTGGATATAGTGATAGTGATGCTGATTTTCTTCCCATTTTCTGTAGACTGTATGAGAAGCATGGAGAGATGGCCGTTCGAGCATACCCCCAGTACTATCCTACAATCCTGCCCTCTGACATCATGGCCATGGTCCAACCTAGTCACTTTTTACCTTACCTAGACAACCTGGTTCAGTCCCAAGCTGAAGAACAACGGTATTGTTGGTGGTGTATTCTGATTATGTACTTTGTTGTATATAATAATAATAATAATAATACAGTGCACTAATACATTTAACACCTCATGTATGACTCAATTTCAGGGAATATCAACCATGTAGGATGAGATTGAGTGGAATAGCTGTTTTTATTATTTTCACATTTACTGAGAAATGAGAAATCTAGCACTGTGAAGCACAGATTTTCATTCCCCTGGAAATGGTGTGCTTCCGCAGTTCACGGGTGTGCGCTCACTTCTATCAAGTTATTCAGTTTATCAAGCCACTGATTTGCTGAGTCATGTTTACATAATTACAAGTTCAACTTTGTCTTCAAGTTATATAGAGCATGCGTGTGGGGGGTTTGTCTCTACAATTGAAGAGCTCGGTGCCATAACCTCAGTGCCAGTCACAAATTAGTGATTTTGAGAAAAGCACAAATAATACAATTAAGTCATATTATAATATAAGAAAGGAGTGATTTTCAGCATATAGGGAGAGAGACACCTCTATTATATAGAATGTGATACTGCCTCATTTTTCATTATGTATTGACTTAGCAGGTTATGGCACTGAGCCCTTCAATTATATGTTTAAGTGAACATGGATCTACAGCTTATTAAGAACAGGCTATTTGATATTTAATAATAATAATAATAATAGGCCCAACAAATACTATAGGTCTAGATATAGAAATTCTTATTTTTCACATTGAAATGTAATTAAAGAATATATCTAGTAGATATAGTAAGAGTGGAGTCTACTACCCAGTTCAGGAAAGGAGCTGCTGGTGGAGTGTACTGCCACATCTGCTTAATATTAAGGTCCGAACTGACAAATGGGGCGGCCAATCACAGAGTGGGTATTAAGTCGGAAATTATTAAATACTTTGCTGAACTTTGAACTTGATTTCCTCCAGAGTTGCGTACTTAAAAAAAGACTTTTTAAAAGAATTCCGTTCAGGTTTCGGTTAGTTACTCCAAAAGTAGACACATATGTTTGGTATCTGGTATAATTTTAAAGCTTAGAATATCAGCTACAAAATAGTACCAAGAACTCAAAATTAATAATTATCGACTTAATACCCACTTTGCTGTGATGGGTCACATATCAGTGATAGTTCATGTTATTCAAACTGAAATATTATCAATTTTGCATAGTTTTCCCACTAAAAAGAAAATTTCAGAGTTTGCATGTGACATTATTATATGCCAGTTGGTGCCACACGAAAGGACAGTGAACGCATGTGTTATACAAGATAATTTCCAAGATAATCATACAAGATAATTTCCACTTTGCACCACATCAGCTAAATAAACCCAAACACACCAGCAAACCGACAGCAACTGCTGATAGTTTCTTTATTGAAAAATTCAATATTCATGAAAAATTCCATATATAAAAGTTGACCTACCAAATGCATTTCTTTGTTTGTTTGTTTTTGTGCTCTCAGCACCTGTAACTATGTAGGTTCAGTAAAATATTTAAGTAATTTATGTTAAGTGAAAATAAACTCAGTAAAAAGCTTGTCTGTTCACGCATCTTCAGACCCCCCTGTCCTGGGAAGTGCTCCAGTTGGTAACCTAGTGACAGAGAGTGTTGTGTGTGTGTGTGTGTGTGTGTGTGTGTGTGTGCTCTGAAAATGAAGCTGTGTGCTGATTTACATTACAATCATCATTCATAATATTTTAATTATTGTTTTCATTATTTTACAGTCATGATGGTTGTTAATAACTCTACACTAATATTTCAATGCCCGTCACTGTGTGTGATCTCCTCTGGACACGGTGTTCACTGAAATATTAATAATAGCATCCCATGCATCAGTGTCTGTGTTATATCCTCTATTCATGTCAGTAAAGTCCGACAGCTCATTTCTGTTCACTTCCTGCAGCACTTCCTTGTTTTTAAATTTAAACTGTGTTGTTCCTCCTCCTTTAGTTTTTCTTCATCACATTCTTGACTTTTCTTAACATTTCTGTGTGCACACACACTGCCCTGCAGTCTCAGGCCCTTTTGCAGGGATTGGAAAGGAGTTTCCATTCGAATCAGGAACAACAGGATCCATAATAATAGGAACACAGCTGTGTACAATTCTTCAGTTTAAGAACACTTCATGAATCTGATGTAGATTTTCTTAGAAGAAATCTAAAAAAAAATCTGAGGAAGTTTACGTTTTCACAGGCTGTCCACCGCCGCCACAGACTCGACTTGTTAAAACTCCACCTGTGCCGGTTCTTTTTGGATTTATTTTATATTTATGTTGAATGGTCCCTATGGCACGCCCTCCCAGCCTTTTGAACTTGGGTCACCTAGACTTGTTTGTCATGGTCACAGAGGTCAATCATCAAAAATGCCCGTTAACACTCTACAGGGTGCAGGGTGTTGGATGGGTTTTCAGTTCATACCTGTAATACTCAGTGTCAAGGTCTTCAAGCCTGTTGAAACTAATTCCAAGGTCACAGGGGCTATGTGAAGTATACACATGGTCTTGTAAAAAGTCAGATATGTCAAAGGTAGCACAGGATTGTTTGTTATTTGTGCCGGATATGCCCATGGACATACCTGTTAACCTTTTATAAAGAAAATCATGATGCTAAGTGTGGCCTTATCATCATCATCATCATCATCATCCACCTGATCCTGTCATTACACTTACTTGCAGTGTTCCACTCATTTCAACCAATATTTCACAGAATGGTATTTACAACATACTAATGTTCTCCTCCTATTTTATTTTTGTATTTGGCTGGCAGGCGACACAGCTATGATAATGAGTATATAGTTGACTATGCTCCTATGATACAAATTTCAAATTCAGTTACATGAATTGCATGAATTACAATTTGATTTTATAAAACTTAGTTTTGTCAGACAGCTTGTGGGGAAGGGGGGGTTGTTTTTCTTTTTTTTTTTGTTTGTTTGTTTGGGTTTTTTTTTTTTCGTTGTTGTGTTTTTTGTTTGTCTTTTTAAATTAGGGGCAGCCGTAGCCTAATGGTTAGAGAAGCGGCTTTGGTACTGATTCCTGAACCATCAGGAAAAATGTGTGGCTGAAGTGCCCTTGAACAAGGCACCTAACCATCAACTGCTCTCCGGGCACCCCCAATGTATGTGGCATCCCACTGCTCCGGTGTGCTCACTTTGGACGGGTTAAATGCAGAATCTAAATTTCCCTTGCGGGATTAATACAGTATGTCAAAAAAATTTTAAATAATTACATTTTTTGGGGTTTCCCTATACCAAAATGTGGACTTCATTACTCCACAAGGGGGTTGCCATTATTAATTTGCAACTCCTCCTACATGTGTGTTTGTTTTTATGAAACATTTACAGAATCTTGTATTGTTTCAGTGCTATTTAAAAATAAGCAGCACAGGTGACAACAAGTCTTCTCTAAAATCATCAAGAACAAGAAAGCCAGACTTGTTATTTTTCGCCATTTCTTTTCATATTAAAGTTTAAAGACTATACCATAAAATAATTCTTGAAAGTGATTGGGCAGTACGGCAGAGTTGTCATAAAAACATTTACTATGGTGTAATTATAAATGCGCTCTCTCTCTCTCTCTCTCTCTCTCTCTCTCTCTCTCTCTCTCTCTCTCTCTCTCTCTACACACTCTATAT
>JAQMYF010000007.1:6496946-6515648 GCA_030014195.1 Neosilurus mollespiculum
TGCGATGGCCTGGCGAGCTGTCCAGGGTGTACCCTGCCCTCGCCCAGAGTCGACTGAGATGGGCGCCAGCCTCCCCGCAACCCTAAGTAGGAATAAGCGGTTCAGAAGATGAATGAATGAATGAATTGTTAAGGAGGTACTGCTTGCTATAATGTGTTTTTTTGAGCTGTAATCTAAATGATTTAGTGGTACTGTGATGGAACACATCAGTGCTGGTACTGATATCAACAAAATGTCTGAAAACTCCCCACCTACTGGTTAAAATCATTCTGAGCCTTTAGGTTGCGAGGCTGATGTAGAGTCACCTGTTTGTTACTTCTTGATCTTGAGGTGGGGTACATCCCAAACAGCTCCCCAGACCATTGCAGTGCCCCCACACACAACCATTCTCACTTGCATCCACACCTAGGAGCAATTTGGAACAGCAAATTAGCCTAATCCGCATGTCTGGAGTACCCTGAGAAAACCTACGCAAGCACAGGGAGAACATGTAAACACCACACTCAAACGCCTGTGCCAGGGACTTGGACCCAGGACCTTCTTGCTGTGAGGTGGACATCCTAACCAGTACGCCACTATTCATACACATTTTAAACATATGCTGGTCACATTTTTGAAAATTCTGCAGTGGGTGGAGTTAAGCTCAGAGCTGCTGGTGAAGCTGCACTTCAGGCTAAAGTCACTGTGGTGCTTCATGTTTTGTTTAACAGCAGAGATTGTTTTCTTTCAGTTATTGGACAGGTTATCTCTACCTGTGCATAGAGCTGCAACGACGCACTGAGGCTTTCTCTGCCATCTGCAGATTGGACGATATGAGTCTACTGGAGGAACCCAATGGTAAATATTAATAATACATCTGAGACCATGACATCACAGTTAGTGATCGAGGGATAGATTTACAGTCCAGATGACAAGCAGAAATAAGCAGGACGTGTACAATTTTGTTGATGTCCAAATGACCTCATTTACTAACATTACCTAATATGTTTCATAATGAGATTGTGATACAAGATGTATAAGAACAATCTTGTTTCTAGACATATTTATTATTTATTCAAGTTTAAAATGGCTCTCACTCTCTTGTAATTGAACCACAAAGGAAGATAAATTATGAGCAATGCAGGTTCCTTGTTATTATATTATACGAACAGTGCGATACATTTGACTGCATTTAAAGGCATAGTAAACCTATGGTTTAGTGCACACCTGAGGAAAGATCACAGTTTCAGCTTTACAAACCAAAAATCCCCCATATGTTCCGGAATTGGTTACATGCTACGGGTTCAAGAACATTTGAGTCTGGATTTAGACTGATTTCACACTGACTCACAGTGACAGCCGTTATATATATATATGTATATGTGTGTGCTCACAGTACCAGTCAAAAATTTGGACACACCTCCTATTTCAGTTAGAATGAGTGCGTGTGTGTGTGTGTGTGTCCAGACATTTGACTGGTACTGTATGTTATAGCAGCTGTTATAAACAATTGTTCCCTCACCAGGCTGGTTTTTTCCCTTCTCTTGAAGTTATGCTGTAATCCACTGTACCCATAACTCTGAACAACTTTCTGCACTCAACTTTCTGAGTTCTGATGTGAGAACAACGGGACTCTCATTCAACTTGGAATTTGGGAAATCAGGAACTTGGGCAATATTCAGCTTGTTATTGATTTAAACCCAATTAATATCAATTAAATACTACATCTAAAGACATACTTTTGACTGGTAATGTGTATAATTTGAGCCAATCAAAACATCCGGATGTGACCTCGTTCCGGCCGACTGTTAGAAGCTGATCCGTTGTGTGTGCAGTGATAATCATGTCATTTCTACGCCATCATTTTCTTGGAGCGTCAGCTTTGGTATTTCTGTGTTTAGGTAACACCAGAGACCACGTTGTGCTGCTGTTGGCTTGATGTTTGTAGGAGGAAAAATTTAAATGTCCTCTCTCTGTGTAGCTCCTAAACCTGATTCTTTCTGATTTTGAGATTGTGTATCTGGTTCTCTGTAGGTCTCGTTCCACAAACCATGGAAGAGTGGATGTTCCTGATTCAGCTCTGTCAACAGAGAAACTCCACAAGTCCATCAAGAGATACTTCACATCCCCATTCAGACTCTAATACATGTTTCCCGACACCCAGTACAGTAAACGGTACCAGTGCTGATGATTGTGTGGATAACACTAATGGCAAGCGCAGTGACGATGATGGGCCAACTGACCTGATGAACGGTTCAGCGGATTGGAGCAGCCGGATCAGCGTGGAAAAGTTAGTACTGTGCCTGGCACGGATTGTAGGCCCTGACCGGGCCCTGGCAGCACTGCAGGAGTGTGGGCTGCACTCTGAGCTGAGCACTCATGCTACACTGGTGTGTGAACTGCTGAGATTAGCGGAGAAGAGGCAGAGGTGAGAAGACAGTGATTTTTAACCATAGGAATGATAAGAGAGTAAGATGTACAGCGAACTGGTCATTATCGCAGAGTAAACCTCGCCAGGGTGATACAGGACCCAGACATGTAGTTCTGCATCACCCTTAAGGGGTTTATTTCACATACTGAGCATATCGCTGTACATTAGCGCTCTTATTATACGCCTACTTGATAAAGAAATCAATCATGTGACACAATATTTATATATTTAATCAAAAATTGTATGTGAGAAAAATAATAGTACTGCAATTTCATCCCGACAAGCCTGTTTCGTGGTAGCCCACTCATCAGGGGATTTATTCTACTTCGACGTATCGAGCACTGTTCTACGGAAAATCGACTCAAGATTTTATTTATATATATATATATATATATTCTCCCCGTGGGTTTCCTTCCTGTACTCTAATTTCCTCCCACAGTCCAAAGACATGCAGATTAAGCTGATTGGCTGTTCTGGATTGCGCCTAGGTGTGAGAGTGAGTGTGAGTGGTTGTATGTGTGTTGGCCCTGCAATGGTCTGGCAAGTTGTCCTGGTTGTACCCGGCCCTCGCCTAGAGTCGGCTGAGATGGGCGCCAGCCTTCCTGCAACCCTAATTATGATTAAGCGGCTTAGAAAATGAATGAATGAATTACGCCAACAGAAAGAAAAAGTCTTAGGAAAGAGTACTGGCTGTTTTGCTGCCACCTTCTGGGCCCAAGGATTAAGGACTGGGTGTATGGTACACATTCTCAGGGTTTATCATACCTCCCTCTGAACACAAGTGGAAATGCAGTTACAATGATTTTTTTTTATGTATCACAGTTATTTAACATAATAAATATTTTGAAAAGGGATCATATTCACATCATTTGAGTCGACTCTGAGATAAAATGGAACCACGGTAACTCCTTTTCATGAGTCTCGTGACATACTTTCTCATTCAAACACAAACCCTGCTTCCTGAAGAGGCTCCATCATGTTATATGCCTAATTTCTTACTTCATGCCTCTGTTCTGAACATTACGCCCTCTTCTCAGAGCTCTGATCCAGACCATGCTGGAGCGGTGTGATCGGTTCCTGTGGTCTCAGCAAGCCTAATGAAGAAGAATCCTCTTCCCTGCACTGCTCATGTCCTTACCGCTCCCCAACCGCTGGAACAATCCACCTGCATTCTTCATTTGTACGTCAGAGATCCTTGGTATATTCATTCTCAGTGTTAGTATGTGGATCTGGATCGAGTGCAGTATTCACATACAGTCTTCCGGTGGATGAACTTACATGAATGTATGCTTTATGTAAAGGAGTGAGTCATAAAACATTTTATGAATTTGTAACATTTTACAGAAGTTGATCAGTACCCTAAATAGATTCTAGTTACTGTTACATAAACTGTGTATGTACGTGGCCCGGTGGTTAGCACTCTCACCTCATGGCAATGTCCTGGGTTACAGCTGACTGGAGACTTTCTGTGTGAAGTGCTGTTGCATGTTCTCTCCATGCTTGCTTGGGTTTCCTCTGGGTACCCTGGTTTCCTCCAACATTCCAAAGACACGCAGATTAGGTTGACTTGCTGCAGTAAATTACCCATAGGTATGAATGTGAGTGTGAATGGTTGTTTGTCTGTGCTAGCCCTACAACAAAAAAAAGACTGTTCAGGGTGTACCTGTACTGTCTCCTGAAATCAGGACAGTAGTGGCTCAATGGTTAAGGCTCTGAGTGACTGATCTGAAGGTCGGGGGTCCCAGTACGGCTAAGTTGCCACTGTTGGGTCCGTAACCCTCAGCTGCTTAGTTGTGTCTGCCAAATGCTGTAAATGTAAGTCAGCTGGGATTGACTCCGCCTAGGACAGATAGACATGTGCAATCTGTATACGTTTCATGTCTTTTTCTGACTGTGTACTGACAGTATTAACATTTTTTGTTGTTACATAATATTGTTTTGAAGTCTTATTTAGTTATTTATCTATTGAATTTAACTTTGCTTTAAAATTTATGTAAAAAATTTGTCTTAAAAACAAAAAATGGATATAAACAAATTCTGTGTGGATATTTAATATACATTTTCATTTGAAGACTTTTATAAAGTTGTAACTAAAGATGTAATAAAATAAGGTTATCGTGTAAACTTGCAGCTTTGGCAAATGAATTAACTGTAATAAATGTCTAAATATAAGAACGGCCAAACTTTTTATTTGTTTGTATTTGTTTTATTTATTTCTGTAATGAAGAAAACACCCAGAGAGCACAAAGCTGGAAAAAAAATTTACGTATACAGGAACTCTTGCTTGGCCTGCTATCATACCACGATTCCAAATAAAATGTCCTCATAATGTTAAAGAAACCTTTAAAAAGTCCTGGATCCAGAATTTGAGGAGGATCACCTCCAAAATTTTATGGAGTCTTCCTTGTTCAAAGCCCCACTTCTGGAAGATATTTCATTAAAACCCACTCATAAGTTTTTGTGTAGTCCTGCTACAGACATACCAAAGGTAAAACATAACCTTCTTGGTGGAGGTAATATCTGTAATAATTCAGCTGAGTCACTGAAGACCCAAAATAAATAAATGAAACCCCTCATATAGTACCTTTTCCTCTATTAAAATAAAAGATGATTCTTTGGCAGTAAAGATTTAAATATTTACTAGCAATATTTTTTTGTACACGTATAGGCTGTGTGGTGGTTAGCGCATCCGCCTCACAGCAAGAACGTCCCAGGCTCAGGCGTTGGTGCGTTGAGTTTGCATGTTCTCCCCCTGCTTGTATAAAATTAGTTGACGGGCCGGATTTGGGCCGCGGGCCTTGATTTTAACAGCTGTGGAGTATACGGTAAAATAGAATTTTTGGTGTAAGGGTTTTTTTCCCCAAAAGTGTAGACATTTTTCCAGCATTTTTCCCAGGCAGGTGTCTTGAGCTGTCACTGTGGAAAAGAGGTGAGTAGGGTGAGGAACTGAACACACCTACAGTATAAATATCTATATTTTAGTTTTGCCTTTCAATTTACAGTTTACAACAGCTTAAAGATGTAAATAATCAAAAAAAAAAAGAGAGAAAAGTAAATAGAGGGAGGAAAACATATACACAATGACAGGATGACCACAACAGCCTTGCCAAGTACTGCAGGGCCAAGAACTACATTTTATGAACAGCAAGCAATTTGGGGACAGACGTGGCCTAATGGACAAGAGAAGTGGGTTTTGATCTGAAGGTCGCTGGTTCGATTTCCGAACCAGCAGGAAAAAATTGGTGGCGGAAGGATGAGTGAGTTGCACCTTCCCTTCCTCCATCTTCGTGGCTGAAGTGCCCTTGGGCAAAGCACCTAACCCCCAACTGCTCTCTGGGCACCCCTAATGTGTGTGGCAGCCCACTGCTCCGAGTGTGTGTGCTCACTTTGGAAAGGTTAAATATAGAGTCAATAATTTCCCTTGTGGGATTAATACAGTATAACAAAAAAAATTATAATAATAAGCTTATCCTTCATGTTGATGTGAGCAGAACTATTAAACTCGTGTTTGTGTTTTGCTACAGAAATATCTGTGCGAACTCCATATTTGGCGGCATCTGCCAATCAACAGTTTCCTTAACTCTGATTGGTAATCACTCGAACCCCATTGTGTGAAAGCTCAGCTCGGCTGAACTCTGTGCCCGCTCACATCATGTCACATGAGAAAAGTTCACCTCATATTGAGTTTGCATGGCCGTTCGTCACTTCCTGTGTGAACGCAGATTAACAGTATTCTTCCATGAGGTGTAGGCTTGTCTACTGCAGTGCAATGCAAATGAAACTGTGTTTGCTATGAATCTCCACTCACCAGAGGAGAGATTCTGCTTAAAATGAAAAGCAAAAACAAACAAACCAACAAATAAATGATGCAATATTTAAAGCTATTTTAAAAGCACTAAATTATGTATGTATTATTTGTTTTTGCTTTTATTAGGGTATTTTTTTCTTTATTCTTCAATTTATTCTTACATTTACATATTTTCCATATTTATTTTAGCATTTATATGTTTATGACTTTATTCCTCCATATACTGTTTTTTAATAATTTATTTGTTTAATTCTGTATTCTATTACAGGCAGCATCGTGGTGCAATGGTTAGCACTGTTGCCTCACAGCTAAAAGGTTCTATGTTCAAACCTGCCAGCTGGACAGGAACATTTCTGTATAGAGTTTGCATGTTCTCCCTGTGTTTGTGTGGGTTTCATCCATGTACTCCGGTTTCCTCCCATAGTCTAACGACATACACATTAGGCTAACTGGCTATACCTACTTCCCCTGAGTATGAGTGTTTTTTTTCCTCTGTGCAGCCCCACAATAGATTGATGACCTCTTCAGGATGGACACTGTGTCTCACCCAATGTCAGCTGGGATTGGCTCCAGCTCACCAATCACCTGCATTGCATAAGACACAGGTGTCAAACTCAAGGCCTGCGGGCCAAATCCGGCCCGCCAACTCATTTTATGTGGCCCGCAAGAGCTTTCAAAGAATATGAATATCATACATTCTTTTCATTGACCATTACCATGAAACCTAATTCATCGTCCTTCCACTAGGTGGCAGCAGCCTATTTCAAGTAAACAGCTAGTCATTCATGACTCAAGAAAGATCGCATGCTAGCTTGCTGCCGTTAAGCGTTGTCAGAAAATGCAAGTGAATAAAGGAAAAGATGACAGAAGCCTAAACAAATCATTTTGCCATGCAGATTTCATGGTTGCCATTTTAGAATATTTAGCCCTCGATCATCTTTAAATTCAGTAAAAATGAGTTTGATACCCCTGGCATACGAGGTATAGAATATGAAAGAAAGTGTCCTATTAATTATTTCATTTTCTATTTCTGTGTGTTTATTTTTGTTTTTCTTTGTTCAGATGCTATTGAGGTGGTGTCATTGTCACACTCATTCAAAGTAATCAAACCTTGGGTAGGAAAGTAGAAGAGGGTTTAGGAGAGCAGGGTTTCAATGATAGCGATGTTTTCAATTACTTTTAGACACACTATGGGCAATTCTGAGTGGCCAGTTCACCTACCAGTATGTTATTGGACAACCTGGAGGAAACCCACATAACCATGGAAGGAGCAAACACTAGTAACCCTGTATGAACATTAACACTATATACTGTTCCACTGTGCTGGGCTTTTTACCTAACATATTATGCAAAAACATTATAAAAGGTTTTGACTAATGTTAACACTATAATTGTGATAGGTACCCGAAGCTGAATTTTCAACAAGGGTTTTTCCCCCATACACAGGGCTTTCAAATTGTTTTTGAGTAGCAGGAGAACCACTAAAATAGCAGGAACCTCTGTCCTCATGATGTCATCATTACTGGTGACCAACTTTTAAAAAATACCACAGAACAAGACGCTGAATTAAGGATCCATCATGAGGAACATGTAATGTACTGACCCTGCCCTTAAAATGTAAACAAAAGAAATCCAAGTACTTTCTTTTCTGATGACTTTTTTGCGCTTTATATTTTATGTGTACCCTTCATTTGATTGTCTCGAGTCCAGTGGGTCCGGTTCAATTAGTTGTGTATTGCAGCATGAGCTGCACATGTCTGGTTTGAGTTCTGCTTTGGCTTGGTGGACTTGGTGCTACTTCAGCCTGCACTATTGGTTTGCAGCTAACTGTGCGAACTGTGCAAACTAGATTCTAATGGGAAGTGCTGGCAGCTGTAAGATTCAAGATTTCGACATGATTGTCCTAACAAGATTCAATTTCTGCACTTTACTTTGGTCCTAAATATGAGGCGGTTATTGTCAAGTGAACCTCAATGCAGTGAAGTTGTTCCATACCCTGAGCAGAGAAACTGCCCCAAAGCATAATGTTTCCACCACCGTGTTTGATGGTAGGGATTGTGTTCATGGGGTCATAGTTAGCATTTCTTTCCCTTCAAACACAGCGAGTCGAGTTGATGTCAAAGAGCTCACTTTGGGTGACATCAGACCACATTATGTTCTCTGCAACCTTCTCTGAATCGTTCAGATGTTCTTTGGAAAACTTCAGACATGCCTGTACACGTGCCTTATTGAGCAGGGGAACTTGCAGGCACTGCAGGATTTCAATCCACTATGGCGGATTGTGTTACCAATGCTTTTCTTGGTGACTCTGGTATCAACTCCCTTGTGATCATTAACAAGCTCCGCCCGTGTAGCTCTGGGCTGATCCCTCACCTTTCACACAGTCATCTTTACTCCACGAGGCAAGATCTTGCAAATCGCTCCAGACCAATGGCAAAAAGGAATGGAGGAGACTGATTCTGTCAACAGGTGTCATCTATACATATAACATGCTGAGATTTGGAGTACTTTCTTAAAGTGGTAGGACTAATCTGTGCACCTCATGGACACCTAACCAGTTTGTGCAAGCCAAAATCGTTGCTGGTTATTGGTACTTATATCAAACACAAATCAATTTATAACATTTATAGACCGTTTAACAATTAAAGACTGTTCATTTCTTTGCATGTGCGCAAACTTATAAACTCTTTTTGTGACTGCGTTAAAAAACAGCAAAAGATCAAACTAAGGTAAGTCTGTTGGGCTTTTACACCCAAGCCTAGAGGCTCATCAGGCCGGTGCTTATCCCCGGTTTCTGTAGCGTGAAGCGACTAGGAGTTCAACTCCTCCTGGATGGGACACTAGTCCATCGCAGGTTACCTTCCCAGTATTTTTACTGGTACCCATTTATACTGCTGGGTGGACAGAGACACAATTGTGGTTAAGACCTTGCCCGGCACGTTGAGGGTCCAACGGGGATTCGGACCCATGGTCTCTCGATCGTGAGCCCGGCACACTTACCTCAACGCAACCGGCCACACCAAGGATCAAACTAAGCTCATAGCTAACTAACCAATACCTCCTGCGTTAGAAGAAGAGATTCTCTATCCCCACCCCGAATACTAATGATCACCTAAGTATATGGTGTTTCCAAATTGCTAACAAAATTCACACTGTAATTATGACATTATGACAGAGAGAAAAAGAGAGAAAGAGAGAGATGGGGGGGGGGGGACAAGAGAGACAAGATATGCATACACAAGATATGCATACGTGTGCAGGAGAAGAGGAGGGGTGGGGATAGAAAGAAAGAGAAAGGGTGAGAACACAGCTTAAATTCACAGAGAGTATAAAACTTGAAGATCATCGACATCGCACAAATTTTATATAAAAAAAATATCACAACCGGCCACGCCCCTCTCACCATCAACCGAACCATAACCCCGGTGGTAAAACACTGGATCACACTGAATAAAGTCTGAATAAAATGCTCCGTATGCCTGGATTCCTGATCAGACACGTTGCTGGCACTAAGCTGGAATTCTCTAACCCAGAGGCCATTAAATCATCACAGATGCACATTTCACTTCGTGGTTTAGTTACTCAACCCACATGAACAACAGAATTAGTCTCTATAAACAGTATACCATAATCTGACAAGTCGTATACATGACCCTCCTCAGAGGACCAGTGCTGATCTGGGATCAGGTTTTGTTTTGCAATATCCTGGTAACTATGCAAAATAAAGACCACATCCTGGAGCAGCTGTTCTTTTCTATTTTGCCTGTGGCATGATTTTAAATAATTGTGTTGATTTCCCAGGCTCCCTAGGATTATTAATATATTATGAGGATGTTGATATTATTTACGATTTTCTAATGAATAAATAAAATGGGTTTTATTTGCATTAATGTTTATAGTTAGCTCCAAAAATAATGATTGCAACTGGGTTAAGACTTCAGCTCAGTTTCTCCAAAGTTTGCCGAACCACTTAATCCTATTAGGGTCGCGGGAAGGCTGGAGCCTATCTCAGCCAACACTGGGCGATGACAGGGTACACCTTGAACAGCTCGCCAAACCATCACATGGCTCACTAACACCTAGAGGCAATTTGGAACAGCCAATTAGCCTTATGTGCATGTCTTTGAATGTGGAAGAAAACCGGAGCACCCAGAGGAAACCCACACAAGCATGGGGAGAACATAGAGACTCCACACAGAAACGCCTCACCGAGCCTGGAACTCGAAACCAGGACCTTCTTGTTGTGAAGCGGACATGCTAACCGATATGCCACCACGCCTCCCACTGCTAAAATGAACTCCCCTTACACACTGATTCACTAAATTTCTATGACACCTTGAGGTGCACTAACATCCACTCTCACTCCTACTATCCACTTACATTGATAATTCACCAACTGGTGAATGCCTCCACTCTAGTCTTTTCTGGGTGTCAGAGGACTTGAGCCTGAGCTCCCTAAGAACCCTGGGATTGTCCCCACCCAACATTGGCTGTGTTGGACGTGGGCGACCCAATCTCAGACGTCTACTTGTGGGGGGCTGTTACACACTGTGCTTTAAATGTCATTTTCTGAACCGCTTTATCCTTTATAAGGGAGGCTGGAGCCCATCCAAGCTGTTTTTGGCATCTAAATAGCTCACCAGTCCATCACAGGGTCAACACACACACAACCATTCACACCCATATTCACACCTAGGGCAATCTGGAATGCAAAGTAAACGTAAGGTGCATACAAACTCCTCAATGAAGCACCATCGCCGGGCACAGAACTCGAACCCAGGTCCTCCTTGTAAAGTGGAAGTGCTAACCGTTACGCCGCTGTGCCACCCCATGGTAATAAACATGCCTTTTACATGCCAAGCACTTCAAATGTTGCCGACCTCATTCTGGAAAAGTCTTTCAATGCTTTTATAAGGAGAGACTAACCAGAACACACACCCTCACACAGATATATAATTCATTATCCGCCAGAGCAACTCAGGTCACTGCTCGAATCTGATTGGTTATATGATGTGACTTACTGTGATATAACAGCACAGCTCGGAATGCAGTTCCTGCTGTAACATGAACTATAGGTTAATATTAATTAGTTTGTCCTAATATGCGATTGTTTCTATAGTAACAGCTGATACACAGGAACTTGTGCTGCAGATGCTCATAATCGAAGTACACAGATTATTAGATTTAACAAACACTTATAATCATTGAAGCGGTGAAGTTTTCGGTTTGGAGGCATTTCTTTAAAATTTATGGATATAGTCTTAGTCATAAGCACTTTCAGAGCAAGAGGGAGAGAGAGAGAGAGAGAGAGAGAGAGAGAGAGAGAGAGAGAGAGAGAGATAAAGATAAAGAATAACGCTGATGAGGGGATCCTTGTTTACTGTAGTTTAAACATAAGTAAGAAAAGAAAATATCTTGTCTCTTAGAAACTCCACAGAATTGGCTCTAGAGTGGCACATCAACAAGGTGCATGACTATCAACTCGGAGATCGCAGGTTCAAATCTGGATTAATGCCACAGCCATCCGTGACCGGGAGTCCACGGGAGCTAACTGGCTGAGCTCTTATGGGAAGGAGGGGTGCGCTCACTCACAGCAATCACCAGCCAATCATGAGTGTCTGTGAGCTCATTCATATGGGGGGCTCGAAGAGCTTCAACCATTGGCCGAATCCTCCTCTCGGGTACTCCTGAATAGACTTTTCCGGGTAGGCTGAGGAGTGTGATTCCACGATAATTGGAACACACACCCTCCGATTCCCTTTTTTAAAAAAGGGGAACTACCACCCTGGTTTTCCACTCCAGAGGTAAGGCCCCCAATGACCACACGATGTTGGAGAGACGTGTCAACCTAGACAGTCCTACAACATCCAGGGCCTTGAGGTATTCAGGGCGGATCTCGTCCACCCCCAGAGCCCAGCCACCAAAGAGCTTTTTAACTACCTCGGCGACCTCTGCCACAGTGATGGGCAGACCTCCCTCCGAACCCCTCTTCCACAGAGGGCGTGTTGGTGGGATTGAGGAGATCCTAAACAGTATTCCTTCCACCTTCCGACAACATCCCCAGTGGAGGTGAACTGCTCTCCACCATCACTGTAAACATGCCTCAGGAGTCCCACAGGCCTAAAGGACCCGATAGGCCTCCTTCTTCAGCATAACAACCCCCCTTACCACAGGTGCCCACCACCTGGTTTGGGGGCTGCCCCCACAACAGGCACCAGTGACCTTTTGGCCACAGCTCTGGGCTGCCGCCTCAATAATGGAGACACGGAACATGGCCCATTTGGACTCTATGTCCCCGGCCTCCATTGGGATGTGGTTGTAGCTCTGCCGGAGGTGGGAGTTGAAGGCCCTTCTGATAGGAGACTCTGCCAGACAGCTCAGCTCCTCTCTTTATCCGAGTGTCCAAAACATGCGACCGCAAGTCCAATTACACGACTACAAAGTTGATGATCGAACTGTGGCCTAGGGGTGTCCTGGTGCCAAGTGCACTTATGGACACCCTTATGTTCAAACATGGTGTTCGTGATGATCAAACCGTGATGAGCACAGAAGTCCAACAACGAAACACCATTCGGGTTCAGATCGGAGAGGACAAACCTACCAAGTCACACCGTCATTCCCCACATGGGAGTCTCCCAGAACGACGAGAGATTCCCTAGGTGGAGCGCCCTCTAGCGCACCCTCTACAGACTCCAAAAAGGGTGAATATAAGCACAAACAACAGTCAGGACCCATCCCCCCACCTGGAGGCAGAGGGAGGCTAACCTTTCATCAACCAGGGAGAACCCCAACATGTGGGCACTGAGATGGGGGCAAACAGGATGCCCACACCAGCTTGCCACCGCTCCCCATGAGCAACTCCAGAATGAAACATGGTCCAGCCCCTCTCAAGATGGGTGGTTCCAGAGCCCAAGCTATGTGTTGAGGTGAGCCCGATTATATCTTGTCGGTATCTCTCAACCTCGCGCACCAGCTCAGGCTCCATCCCCACCAGTGACATTCCATGTCCCAAAAGCCAGAGTCAGTAGCCGAGAACCGGAAGCTGCCCAACCACCAGGCGCTCGCCTTCGAGCCCCTCCCCTGGGCCTGGCTCCAGGGGGACCCTGGTAACCTGCATCCGGGCAAGGGAAACTGTGTCCTTAAAATAGATGAGATGAGATGAGATGAGATGAGAGACCCTAGTAGGATTAAGCAGTTCATTAATCAGTGGATGAGTGACAAACATTGGCAAATCTTTTTTGCATAAGTGGAAGAACACTCTCCATACCATACTGTCATATAAAAATAATGAACTTGAGAGGAAGCATCACACTCCCTCCTACCCACCACCCTGACATGTCACGTGTGTTATTCTGTACATTACAGACACCTGTGCTTCCCTGTTCTAAAAGCCACCAGCCACCAAACCACCACTACTGTACATGAACACACTCACAAATTTACAAATAATCCTGAGAATATCTGTAATGCAGTGAACTGCAAGCATTCTAATTTTATTATTCAAAAAACAAAACTGTGTAATATTTGCAACGTGTGTGCGTGTGTGTGTGTGTGTGTGTGTGTGTGTGGCTGTGTAACACTGCAGGATAAATTCAAAGGCAGCTTGATAGAGTTGAAGGAACATTTATCACATCTCTCTACTATAGTTGTCCTTTGTGTTTCATACTAGAGGGTGTTGAACTTCCTCGTACTGCATCATTGAACACACACACACACATCTACTGAATGCATTTTTGTCTGCATAGAACCAAAACACACACATCTGGCCCACTTTACTGAAGGAAACCTGGACCACGCCCATCTTTGGTTGTGTGGCTTCCACTGTATGCCTCTTTTCAAATCAATCAGTCATTAAAACCCAGGGGGAAAATGCTGACGAGTGAATCTACCAGGAACACTTTGCATCCAGACAGTAATTTCCTCTGAGCACAGGAGCGGCGGTCACTAGCCTTGTGCAGCTGTGTGGAACTCTGTGTAGCGGGGCACTAGATTAAAGAAAAGGTGGAGGGTAAGAGCAGCAGCGGCCTACAGGACTCATGTTTCAGGTCACTTTGTACAGCAGATGGACAAATGCGCAAAGGGCTGAGGATACTGCTGACAGAATGACCACACCATCAAAAATAGACTGCCAAAATGGCAGCCAAGTGGATACTGAGAAGCTCATGAAGCTGTGTAAATCCTTTTAAAACATGACAGGGAGAAGTAATAGCAACAGTAATGTCAACTAAAGGGGCAATCATAGAGTTTAAGGTACCTCCACTCTGCAGCTCCTGACCTTCTGATCAGTAACCCAAAGCCTTAGCCACTGAGCCACCACTGCCCTGGTTTACTATTCCATATCTATCGGCACTTGTTTTAATGTTATAAGCGCTCAAATTCCTGTAATCTTTTTTCACCTTTCAAGATCACTCAAGGTCAGAAGTAATAGTCTCATCTGAAAGTCCATACCTTGTTGACTATTAGTGTTGCATAGTAACAGCATATCTATCTGCACTCATTTCAAAGTTATAAGCACTCTATCTCCAAAAATGTGTGATCTTGTTCTGACCTTCACCTTTGACTCAGACATGCCAAAAATGATCTCTGGGACTCCGGTAGGGTAGTGTCCCCACCAAGTTTGGCGAAAATCCCTCCATGGGTATCGTCAGGATTTTGTTCGAGGACAAATGGACTCACAAGTAATGGTGATTACAATATTAAACAGATTAGTAACGCATAATGCCTCTATCACACTGTCTCGTATCTTGCATTGGTGTTAGCAAGCTGGAGCTAGATTGGTGGAAAAATATAAGGAGTGTAGGTGGCCGCAATCGCTGCAAGGGGGCATTCCAAAAGCCACACTGCACGCTTTAAGCAGCGCACTTTATTTACCGAGCTGTATAGTAATATGTCTCTTTATTTTAATTTAAATAACTTTGATTACATTCCCTTTTCCATTCAAGCTTGTTAACAGCTTCTGAATGTGGAGGTGTTGCCGTCGACACCTGTTGCAGTGCTGGTTGCGTGGCCGCTGTCAAACTTGCATCCATGTCACACTTAGGCGCTGGAGTTGGCTCAAAACAATCTTCAGTAACAAAGTCTCTACAAATAACAGAATGAATGCCAGGCGCTTTCCAGTCTGCCCGTGTTTTTTTAACTTACTAATCCATTCATCACACATTTCTTTTTCATCTGGGTCAGGACAGAAAATCGAACAAACTAACACCATCCTGTGATGTTTTGCTGAAACCTGGCACTACACACCTGCAAAGGATGAGCACTGAACCAGGACTTAACCTATTAATAAATTAAATTCTTAAGAAATCATATACTGAAATCCTCGTGCTCACTCTGTGCACATTAAGATAGGAATTACTAGCACTGGCTAGTATCGACAAGGTGTGTGACTATCAACCCAGAGGTCGCAAGTTCAAATCCAGATTGAAGCCACAGCCATCCATGACCGGGAGTCCATGGGAGCTAATTGGACGAGCTCTCACGGAAGGGAGGGATGGCATACGCTCACTTCCCTGTCGCTCAAAGCAGTCAACAGACAATCATGGGCGTCTGTAAGCTCATTTGTACAAGGGGACGGATAGCACTTTCCCTCCGAGTGTGTTAGGCCGCCCCAAATATGCATGTGCAACAGTTCGAAAAGAGGCCTTCCTGGTCGGTGGTGGTGGTGTGATAGGGAAGGCAAAAGTTGATGGGTGGGAACTGAATATGATTAAATTAGGGGAGAAAAATGGGGGAAAAATTAAAATAATAGATAAATAAATAAACAAACAAACAAACAAACAAACAAACAAACAAACAAATATATAAATAAATAAGGAATTACTAGCATACTAATGAATGTCAAGCCAGAGTGCCTGCCCTTGCTTTCTTCATGCACAAAATGCCGGAAATTCTCAAAACTGATTCACAGCATGAAATGTAAAATTTGTGATATTATTACAGTAATATTTTGACAAAATATTTGCAAGGATTGCTAAAAAGAAAGCAAATAATGATTTTGTGGACACGAGGCGCTACCTTGACAATAATTTTGATGCCATTCCATTTTTCCGTCCAGGAACTAACACCCATGTCCTCATATTATTGTGATTTAAAAAAAAAGTCAGTAAGGGAAACTTTTAAATTGACGGAAATCCATTTTTATATCAGAGCGCTAACACCCGTTGTACCTTGTCACATAATCACTGCCACGGTGTTTTATTCTTACATGTGACATTGCTGCTGCATAACTGTGGCGTTCACAGGTGGGTATAAAAGAGGGTTGGGCATGATGCGTTTGTTGTCATTTGTTCCAGAGCAGTCAACATGTTCGCATATTAAGTTACAGTCAAGAGCTGTTTTCGGCAGACGGCGCAAGTTTCAGGAATGATGAGTCAGGATCAAGCATTCACCACGGTCCACTTCAACACACACACACACACACACACACACACACACACACACACACACACTGTTCAGATGGTGCCTGCTACCAAATCATACATTTATTGTTATTTGTGATGACACGCTCACTGTAAACTATGTTATGTCAACTAAAGAGTTTGCTCTGCGTAACAGGTGTTCAAGCAACATTCCCGCTGCGTAGCTTTCGGTTTTGTAGCGTAAACATGACTGATGTATGGCGTATCAAAGCTGCTACATATGTGTTACGAATTTTTAAATGCAGCACCCTGGTGAACAAGGAGATTGTGTTACACATTCAAGAGTATTATCTACGTAAGCAGGTGTTGCTGCGACGTTCCTTTCTTACTGGCACGTATCCTGATATGCCATACATACGCAAGCCTGAAGCACCAGTGTGTGACAATAATAATCCTGATGGGAAATTAATTTACAAAACTGCAAAAAAATAATCCTGTAATATCGCTGCCAATCTGCTACAAAGATAAATCTGCCACTATGTTGGAAGTATTGGTACATGAGATTTGGAATGCGGATCTTCATTCTGAATAACAGTACCGCATGAATAAACAGGGGTAC
Organism: Neosilurus mollespiculum; assembly: GCA_030014195.1. Lineage (NCBI taxonomy): Eukaryota > Metazoa > Chordata > Actinopteri > Siluriformes > Plotosidae > Neosilurus > Neosilurus mollespiculum. The sequence goes on from JAQMYF010000007.1 coordinate 6,514,142, forward strand.
AGGTATTCCTAACAAAGTGACTTTTTATTTATATTATATTTACATACTATGAGGCACATATATGATTTATGGCAACCAGATTCAAAGACTTTTTTACCTTCACCAAGGAAGTTATACACTCGACCCTAGATTCTGTGGACCCCGGGTTTAATGGATATCGAAAGTTGAGGACAAGGTCTGGAGTAGCCAAGTTGTCTGGGAGGGCTCGGTGGTCGGCAAGGGCGGACACAAGTTAGTTGGCAAGGGCAGACGTTGGATGATGTGCACGGCAGTGCATCAGTCTACCGCAGTCAGCAGTACACCCACGCTTTCCCTTGTTATTTCACATTTTTTGTGGTGGATTCACATTGGATTTACATTTACATTGGATGATGTGTTGTATATACATACATAGCATTTTTCCTTATTTTTCCGTAATTAAATGGTTGTTATTACCCACTTCCGAACCATTCCCGGAAGCTATGGACAATCCCCCCTCTTTGTCCGTTAAATCAAGGGTCAGGTGTATTTTATCTTCGGTTTGTTTGTGTGTTGGTTTATTAGTAGGATTACGCTTTATGTGAGCACTTTCATGACATGTCTACCAGAGGTAGAGCTTTGGACAGGGACGACTCAATTAGATCGACAGTGATGATCCAGATCAAATTCCGGACCCAGGAATTTTTTAAAGGATTCTTTAAAATTGTAAGACAAGGCCATTTTTTGGACCTGTAATATTACAGCAGACCCTGCAGGGGGTGCTATGTACTTTCTGGGGGTTTTTTGTTTGTTTGTTTGTTGGCTTGTCCGAAGTTTGCAGTCTCTGTCATTTGTTCGATTAGCAAAAAATTTTTCTAAATAGACACAAAAACACAAAAAATTGTGTTGTTAAAAATGTAAGTGGATAAAGGAAGAGAGGACAAATGACTAAAAGAATCATTTTGCCATGCAAATCTCATTGTATGCCCTTTTAGAATAGATGTATGGTGATTATTCAGCCTTCGATCACCTTTAAATTTAGTGATGTGGCCCTCAATGAAAATGAGCTTGTAACCCCTGCTATAAAGTTTATTTTTGATTGGATGCCAGTAAAGTTCATATCAAGTTCATATCAAGATTTTTCTGATTTTAGATGAGTCAGATCTATGTTATAATACATTTTTTAAAAATAATACAGAACTATTCAACATGCACAACACTGTTATCATGAACATTTCAAAATGCTTTGTGAATGCCGGGTTTAAGAACAACACATGACGAGTTGCAAATGTCCTCGCACGGCGTGTAAAATTCACCAATCCAACATTCTATGCATTCTTCTGAGCTTCAAGTCAACATCATTTAGTGCAGGCGTCACCAACACGGTGCCCGCGGGCACCAGGTCGCCCCCAAGGACCACATAAGTTGCCCACAGGCCTGTTCTAAAAATAGCACAACTCACTAGTGAGCTAGGTCTAAAATTAATTTTTGATTTTTATTGTTGATAATTATTGTGAGAAATCATTAACGTGATCAGTGTCTTCACATA
>JAQMYF010000007.1:6553762-6567119 GCA_030014195.1 Neosilurus mollespiculum
ATATATATATATATATATATATATTTATATTTTGGAGCCAGTGTTGCGATACATAAATCGCTACAGAAAAAAAATTGTGATACATAACTGAATCAACCCCCCAGCCAACCCTCTCAAATTATAAGCCTCAGATTATGTGGAGTAGCCACAATGATAATCGTTACTATAGAAATGTTAATATATTAGAACAAGCAGCTTGATAAAAATTTGTGATATAAACCAATCAGATTTGAGTATTTATTAAGAGCACTGTGGTATAAGATGATATCATCTCTAATCAAGCTGTACTGTTATTATTGAACTAACAAGTTCACTTGAGCAACACACTGGAGGTATATCTGTAACACGTTCGGATCCATCTACATTGTTGGTAATGCCAATATTTTTCTGGTTTGAAAATGAACAATCCTACTCCAGAGGTCACCTCAGGTCACCTAGTATAAGCCTGTAGAGTTTTAAGCGATTCTGGTCAGTAATAATGGAGCAATAAGACAACAACAAGGGGACAAAGAGTTTGACCCCCACATATCTCTGGAGCAAAAATGTGGTAATAAACTGAGCGTACATTTATCTTATCCTCTGGGTGTCTTTTCTTCACTGAGCAGCTATGGGGACATTAAATCTATTTTTGGCGCTAGTTATTTAAAAACAAATAAAAAATATATATATACACATACGTGTATATATAGTTAACTACATGGTTTAAAAATTAAATAAATAAAGAAAGAAATCACACTAATATTCAACTGCATGGACATGCTTGACATTTCTCGTATTATGGCAAGAGCAACAATTAGTGAAGGGTCCAGAGAGTCAGTCTGATAGAAAGAAATCCAAGCCACAGCCACACACTAAACGATATATGGAAAGGAAAAGGCAAGATGCTGGATTAGAACAGTGATCGGACATGATAGTCTTCTAAAGTCACTTACGTTTCTACTGGAGCTCGGCTGCCACTGCGAAAAACAACCCCATATCAAACTGTGATCAAACTCCGATTAACATGCCACAGAAATCATAATGTGATTTACATTCCCCATATTAAAGCCATAACAACAATCAGAAGAAATGTCGCCATAACATCATGTACGGTGCATGACTCACTTGGGTCCTCCAGACTCCATCGTCGAGGACTTGCTCATGGATATTGTGGTCAAAGCAACAGGCTCAATATTCAGAATGTTGTTCTCCACAGCACTCTGAATTGACTGAGAGAGCTGGAAAAAGACAGGATGAGATCTGCACCAGTGTTCTCTCATTGTACATAAATACAAGGAACATGTATGCATACAAGGCTTGAACAAACTTACTTCAGAGCAGGTGAAAGAGAGACAAGGCCCGATGTCCTCTTTGTAGATCCGGCTCAGAAAGGCAGATGACCGATCCAGACTCGGTTTCTCTCTCCAAGACAAAAACTCGGCAAACAACACAGAGTCCAACTATGCAAGAGCAATAAAGAATGATTTTTAATCAGTTGCTTCGTTCATTAAATATAATCAACTACAATACTGGTTAGCTTATTGACGGATTAGCAATTATTCACCAGATGTGTGTATTTTACACCTGATGTCACTTTGTGCACTCGGTAAACAGAATAGAAGTGCACTCTCTAATGCTATCTTTTAAAACTACATCAGATTTTAGAATATACTACACAAAAATATTAGGAAAGCAAACTAGAACAAGATTTCTATGGTTTATTTTTCCATTTTTTCAAGTGTGACATTGATAACGCTGCCTCCTCCATTACAGTGGTCACACCCACTCAATCACAGCATCTTTTAAAACTCATTCGAAGTTGAAATAAACGTTTAAAAATACGAGGACCATACTGTGTGGCTTTATTTGTATTCTTTTGGAAGCTATTTTGCTGAAATTTCAGAGTGTAGACTGTTTCAATTCAAACATTTTAAATATTATTATAATGTTGATTGATCCTGAGATAGCGAACCAATCAGATCGCTCTTTTACCATGTAGTATATACTAACATTAATCACACCTCAGTGTGGATGAATCCCAATTCTGATTGGTCAGAAGTTATGCATGATTTTGGTGTAACCTCATGGCTGAGACAGCAGTCGCATTAATGTGCCCCTGTTTTCAATTCTATATCTACTTCATTCCTGCGTCCCACGATTCCTTGTACAAAAATTGGTTGAGATTTTTTTGTTGCTATCCAGTCGGGATTGGCAAAGTTCTCAATTAATCGTTTGTGTTAAGGAAAATAATTAAAATGAAATGAAAGATAAGCCTTCCAAACTCTCCTGTTACTTACAAATGAACACATCTATATTTTCATCATCAGGTGGTTTTTACTTACATTTTCGAAGTTGCAAACGCAGTGTGCATTAGCCTGTTTGAAAAGGCTGCCGTTTCACTCTTGCAAGTGTGTGAAATCGCGAGAGAAGGACGTGAGTTCGTCAGTTCATATGAGGCAAGATAATGGCAATAATAACAGTATACAGATATTACACTAACAAATCAGATATAAAACAAGGAAATTCTGAATAAAATAAAAAGAGGCAAATCTATACATAATGCAAGCTTCTGTTTACATCAAACAAGCATCCCCTTGTATATAAGAAGGAATAGTATACCGTGCTGTTAATTCATATTCAAATTAGCTCCATATTGCTAACAAAAATACGTACTAATCCCACGGATTTTCGCTACTTTTTCGCAGTACAATGGTGCGCTCCGGAATGTCGCGTTCTTACTTGTTTTTCATTTTTCCACCAAGAATAATTTATGAAGCACAGCACATTTTGATAGGAACAGACAAACTCTGCATGCGAGCGTTTATTACATTTTGGTTTAATTGCCTTTTAAGTAATAAAAACATGGACTTTTATTTATGTTTGTAATAAGAGTCATATTTGCTGATAAGAGTTTTTTTTTTTTTTTGTCAGGAGAGATTATTTAACATTTCTTAAATGTCGAGTGTCAGCACATGTGACAGTCATGGTGCTTTTCAGTTTACCCACACAGGAAATTCTTCAGGACAGAGAAATACACGGTAGGTATTTTAGAATTTCTCAATATTGTACATGTGTATTAATGACAATAAGATGGTTAAAACCTCAAATCCAGGCTTCACTGGAAGGAATAAATCTCAAGACTTTGATCTTTTTTTACAAAAGACTTAAGAACACACATCTGCTTAAATCTCAACAGTGACATGGAAACAGTACAAAGTTTAAATACTGACAGTGAACTTCTCATTTTTCTTTATTTAAAAGCATTTGATTACAGTGGCTAAGAAGGTCTCACTCGAAGATTTCAACATGTAAACCAACAAGGGTTAAGAACTGTTTTTATAGCACTGCTGACGGGCTGTTCGCTATGAGCCGACTCTCAATAAGGGGAACAAGAAATTGCTGACATGAGTAAAACACGCCTTATTTAACCTCTGCAGTCAGAGTTTCATTGTGATTCCAGTGTACAGACAGCAAACAAGAAGGCACAACAAAAAAAAACATTTGAGCCCCTGAACTGACAGTGGAAACGGAAAGAAGTAACAGAGGACAGGAGAGCATTATGGAAGTCGAGGACGTAGTAAAGACAAAAGATAAGCTATGAAAACAAAATTACTTTCAGAGGAAATGCTAGTATACCTCTTTTTCTTCCTGACTCGTGTGTGCATTTTCATTGGGCGACTCTGCGTGTAGCTGAGGCAGAGTTAGGGTGGCACTCTTGTTGCGTCTATGTCCTCCCCTCGACCATGACGGAGACCCTCTGGACCCTGGGGACAGTAGTTGGGGGTGGAGCTGGCGGTTAGGGGTCGACGGGGTAGATGTCAGCACAAGGGCCTTCAGTGCAGTCACTTCTGCCTGTAGAACATCGATCTGAGAGAAAAGAAAAGGTACACAGCGGACACTGATTTTCAGTAAGGGTTTACAGTCGCATGTACGCAAGCTGCAATATGAGACACTACCTTGCCCTGTGCCTCTTTCAGTTGCTTTTCGGCTGTTGCTTGTTTAACGTTGGCCTCCCGCACCATCTTGTGAGCCTCCTGGAGAAGTGATTTTGGGTCTCAGTTCAGCAACAGTAATACTTTTACTCAACTAATGAACATTGGTATGCAAAATCACACCCATTAATATTAATATAAAATAAGCAAAAATTAAAAACTCTAAAATAAACAAAGCTAAAATAACCTAAATTAACAAAATAAACAAAAAATAAACTAAAACTAAAATAAAAACCAACTACATTAAAATCAACTAAAATAAACAGAATTAAAATAAATGTCTGAAATAAACTAACATTGAAATAAACTAACAAAATTAAAATAAACTACAAATAAACCAAACAAAAATCATCTAAAACATAATTAAAAAAATAACACTAAAATTAAGTAAAAATAAACAAAACTGATAATATTGAGCTAAAAATTCATATAACCAAAAATAAACATAACTCAAAAAAATGAAAGCTAAACCAACATTGAGATAAACCAAAAATTAACTGAGATTAAAATAAATAAAAAAATAACAAAATAAAAATAAAATAAAAAAAATTATAAATATTAATTCAAATTAAATAAACAAAACTAAAATACATTTCAATTAACACAACAACTTTAAAATAAACTAGCATTAAAAAAAACTAAAAATAAATGAAGTAGCATTATACGAGTGGCTGTCACATCGGACTGCGTGCTATGAAACGGTCCTGTTCACCTCAAAGAGACTTGCAGTCAGTTCCTCTAGTTCCTGCTCTAGCTGGTTTCTCAGATGAGACAGTCGCTCACATTCTTCCCCCTTTAGCTTCAACTCCTGTAAACAAAATAAAAAAAAACATCAAGAAGAATAACTGACTGGTAGACTTTACAATAACTTCAGGGCTTACAGTATACTCATAAAATGTGCATATATCCGTAACAGAGTGCAAATCAGATCAGGTTCATCTCTGGCATATCTGTATGATCAAACTCGCATGGTTAGAGGGTGTGCAAACTTCAACACATGACCTGAAGATTACATCGCTCATCATTTTCTGTACTCGAGTCAAAGCTAGTTTGAAAACAGTATGACTGGATACAGATCTATGCTGTATTAGACCACGGAAATGGAACGTCAGAGCTCAGAATGATATCACTTTTTATCTCCGTGCTTTTGAGCTATGAAGTGGGGAGGACAAAACATGGAGGCGTCCATGTTGGTCGTTCGTAAACAGTATATTCGCAGAAGTGTGATACAACTCTGGTATATAGTCAGTGTTATAGATTTAACAAGTGAACATGTCTACATGCTGATTAAAGTGAATACTTGTTGGATATGCTCATTTCAAAGGAAAAAGTGTTGATTTGAGGCCACAAATTTGGACTTGAGAAGTTCCTGCGTAGAAACTAGGGTGGGTGAGGTGTTTACCTTTGTTTTTTACCAGGTCAAAGGGCATGAATTACAACCTATGTTCTCCAGTCAAACATAATAGTGTCTAGAAACTCTCTGTAACCACTTTACTTTGGAACAACCAGTCCAGCTGTTTATTCAGAGCAGATTCAAATCAAGGCAAAGGAGGACTGGACCAGGCCATCACGGGGCATGAGGAAAGATTTGTTTCTCAATGATCTACTCTTCAATACTTACCAGTACTTTACAATCCATCTGTTTTCACTTTACTTCTCTACATCTCGTATTAGTACATACTACACAGGAACGGTGCAATCTGACTGGCCCGCAATATGGTATGGACAATATTTGGAAACACTACTGAGAGAAGATAATATTTAAAACGACATCATTTGCATATTTTCATTTTAAAACCGACACAAATATGGCAATTTGTCAATCTGCGAATTTTATTTTGAGAATATAATACACTGAGAAGCTGCTACAAGGAATACGGCTCATATTGTGGATTTCAAATATAGGTAACTGACCTTCAGTAAGGAAAAATCAGTTGAAGCTTCTCAGTGTTACAGCAATCGAAAAATGGAACAAAATAAAATAGTGAAAATAGGCCTTCCTTCACAGAGGAGTTTGACCATGTTGACACGTGCGCAGCTGCTTCAAAATTTGTCTGAAGAAACATTGTTTACATGCCAACTTTGTGTCATTTTTTTTTTCTCTAGCTCAAATACCTTCATTGTGAAAAGAATTAACAATTAGGCCAACCGTTTTTATTCATTTCTACATTTTATACTTTAAATGCATACCTGTCTCTTATGTATTATAACAACAAAGTCTTGAAATAATATAAATAAAACTCTTAGTTGTTTCACAATCGTTTATAATAATATATTGCCGTATGTATTCATTTTATAAACATTTTTACAAAAAATGAGACCTGCTATTAATTAGTAAACATTAATTTTATACAATCATATTGTCGTACATGTACGCTGTGCGTACAGAAACAAAATGCTGTCATAACACAGTTTACTTCACCCTTAGTCTGACAGAGTGACAACTGCAGGTTATAAATAGATCTAATTAAGTCAGCATTGTTTTCAAAGTAGCCTATTATGTAACCTGTTCCATGCTTATTGAGCCACCTAGAGACTGTACATAATATTATGTTAGTCTAGTGTAGTATCAGGGAGGAGTACACGTGTGTGTGTGTGTGTGTGTGTGTGTGTGTGTGTGTGTGTTAAAACTAAGCAAATTTATAATCTTAATACATATCTAGAATGAAGAATGTGATAAGACAATATTTATTAGGAAATGTGGACAACTGCTTATTCAGGATTTGTCATAAAAAGACAGAAACTCTAAATACATTTGTTTTCATCATGAGAAAGTACACGTCTCATTGTGTGACCCTTTCAATATACACAAGAAACGAGTACTGAGTGAGTGAAATTTCATAGGTTTATCTCTGTAATTGGACTATCATTTAATTATTAATTTGAATGATACTTAAAAAAAATATTTTTATTACTGATGATATTTCATAAACAATACTGGATGGTATTTTTATGTAATATACAGTAGTATTTTTCAGTAAATTCTTCATTTTCCCATATAAACGGTTGACATAGTTAATAGTTTTTTTCACCATGAAGGCATTTGAGCTGGAGAGAAAAAAATTAACACAAAGTTGGCATATAAACACTGTCTCTTAAATATTTTTTTGAAGCGGCTGCGCACGTTCCAACATTGTCAAACTCCTCTGTGAAGGAAGGCCTATTTTCACTATTTTATTTTTTGTTCCATTTTTCGGTTGCTGTAACACTGAGACAGTTTTTCCTTACTGAAGGTCAGTTACCTTTATATGTGAAATCTACAATATGAGCCGTATCCCTTTTATCTTTTTTTCAGGTAAATCGGAGACAGTCACCTGGGAGCCTCTGGTTGATTTGGCATGGAATGACGCGCAAGCTTAATTTTTGTCTTTCACGGTGGTCATTATGTCAAATCAACAATCATAGTGCTGAATTGGGTGGTGGGAGACTGGGGACACTCATTTGACCCTGCCCCATCATTGGTCGTATCCTTGAGTGTCGATAATTGTTCATCATGAGTCTTTAGGAGCACGTCATAGAAGTGGCAAGAAAATCCAAATCATGCGGACATGCTAAACAGTCATCGGTGTGTCCTAGTGTGCCCCAGATTCTACACCGCAGTTCTTCAATTACTTCGCATTAAAAGCCCTGAACTTCATATTCAGACCTGATGCTAGAAATGTATCACCAGTGAGAAAACAGTGTCAGAATGCAGCTGAATTATGACGCCTTATCCTGGTATAACATGCACGTGACTGTATGTGAGTGAAGCGGTGGTGCAGTGGTCAGCACATCTGCCTCACAGCAAGAATGTTGTGGGTCTGAGTCCCGAGCGTTTCTGTATGGAGTTTGAACGTTCTCTCCATCATTGCGTGGGTTTTCTCCAGGTACACGGGTTTCCTCCAACAGTCCAAAAACATGCACGTTGATCGTGAATGATCGTGTGTGAGTGTGTGTGTTGTCCCTGTGATGGTTTGCCGTGCGGTTTAGGGTGTACCCTGCCTTCGCCCAGCCTCACTGACCGAGCGAGCAAGCGAGTGTGTGTTGTTCCTGTGATGGTTTGCCGCGTGGTTTAGGGTGTACCCTGCCTTCGCCCAGCCTCACTGACCAAGCGAGCGAGCGAGTGTGTTGTTTCTGTGGTTTGCCGCGCGGTTTAGGGTGTACCCTGCCTTCGCCCAGCCTCACTGACCGAGCGAGCGAGTGTGTGTGTGTGTGTGTGTTTTGTCTCTGTGATGGTTTGCCGTGCAGTTTAGGGTGACCCTGCCTTCGCCCAGCCTCACTGACCGAGTGAGTGAGCGAGGAAGTGAGTGTGTGTTTTGTTGGCACCTTCTGGGCAGCATCCAGCTGCTCTCTGAGGAACTCTGTGCCTTTCTCTCTGATCTCTATAGAAGAGCTCCGTAGCCGGGACACGGTGTAGGCTTCTCGTCTCCGAGTCTCTGTCTCGTCCTGGAGCATCGTCTCTCCTCGTCCTTCTCCAGACTCCGTCCCAGGTTCCAGCTCCGCCTCAAAGTCTGTTAACCTGCGGAAAAGCAAAACAGCTCAGCGAATCAGTCCGGCAGCGTCGTGTCGTGTCATGTTTGTAAACAAGCCGTCAGTCGAGAATCAGGACCATCTGGGGATCAGTGGCAGGCCTGTAGTCTAAGGTTGATAAACCTCTGAACTGAACCTTCATGTCCAGAAAACAGTCACAGCCTGGAACAGATTACTTCTAGGAACAAGAACAAAGCAGAACAGCCCTGCTGGAGCCTTAAAGCACTGGAGCTGCAGTGCTCTGGACAAATATGCTGCATGGTAACTTTTAGGCTGGAGATCCACACCCTTACCCACAAGCATCCGCTTCGCACGAGCGCCTCCAAACTAAGCCGTCTCAGGTCCTTCCTGCAGCAGTGTCCACAACACACCCTCTCTCAGAACGGGTGGGTTTTCAAAAGGTCCCGCTCGGGCGCCTAGGAGCCCAAACTCGTTGAGAATTTAACTTGTTTTGCTTTGACGCCCCGAAACTCCGACACGGACGGAGCAGGAAAACTTTCGGTGGTTCGTCCAGCTGGAGCCGGTCACATGACCTCCGGGCGTCGCTCAGACTCCGCCCATCGTGACGACAGCGCTCAGAAATCCCTGAGATAGAAACCTACAAGCCCGGCCACGCCCCAAAGGTGTACAAGGCAGTGACGTTGTATCGGTATCTGGTAACAATAGCAGGGGGCGGGGCCTTAGAGGGACTTTTTCCCTGGCAACACTGGAAAACACACAGTACAGTCACAGAGGTAGGAGTGCCAGCACTGTGAGCATGATCCGGAATCATGACTCCTCACCCTTCAACGATGGATGTACCCTAGGGGGCAGTGGTGGCCCGGTGGTAGGGTGCTGGATTGCTGATCCCAAGGTCGGGGGTTCAAGCCCCGACTATCAGCAAGATGTCACTGCTGTCCCCCCAGTGCAGCTAACTGGGTTATCAAAGGCCTGCCATGTCTCTCACTGTCTGTGGTGAGGGGTATGTAAAGGAACCATTGCTGATTTTCGTCAAGAGTAGGCTGCGTAGCCGTCAGCATGTTTCTGCCCTGTGATGGCCTGGCGAGCTGTCCAGGGTGTACTCTGCCCTCGCCCAGAGTCGGCCGAGATGGGTGCCAGCCTCCCTGTGCTTGTGTGGGTTTTTTCCGGGTACACCAGTGATTGTGACTGTCTGTGTGTGTTGTCCCTGTGATTGATTGTCGAGTGGTTTAGTTTATTACCCTGCCCTCGCCCACTGTCGGCTGAGATAGGCTCCAGCCTCAGTGAGTGAGTGAGTAAGTGAGTGCGGGCCTTGTGTTGGCCCCTTCTGTGCAGCACCCAGCTGCTCTCTAAGGAACTCTCTGAGACACGGTGTAGGCTTCTCGTCTCTGAGTCTCTGTCGAGTCCTGGAGCATCGTCGAGTCCCAGACTCGGCGAGGGCATTTCTATGTGGAGTTTGCATGTTTTCCTCGTGCTTGCATGGGTTTCCTCTGGGTACTCCGGTTTCCTCTCACAGTTCAAGGACATGCATCTTGGGCTAATTTGATATCCCAATTTGATCCTGGTTGTGGATGTATTTGTGAATGTGTGTGTAATGTTGTGTGTGTTGCCTTGTAGGATTAAGCGGTTCGGCAGATGAGTGAGTGATATCTGATCATAATTATCTGTCCACTATGGTGTGAGTGTAAATGGTTTTGTGTGTGTGTGTGTGTGTGTGTGTGTGTGTTGGCACTGCAATTAAGGGTCATTGCCCAGTGTCGGCTGAGAGCCACTCCAGCCTCTCCGTGATCCGATTAAAGATTGAAAACGGTGTGACAAATGAGTGAGAAAATGAGTATATAGTGCTGCGGTGGCATGATGGCGTAGCGGTTAGCACGTCCGTCTCACAGCAGGGCTGTCCTTGGTTTGAGTCTAGGGCTCGGCGAGGGCATTTCTGTCTAGAGTTTGCAAGCCCTGTGCTTGCATGGATTTCCTCCCACAGTCCAAAGGCATGCATATTAGGCTAATTGGGTATCCCAAATTGCCCCTTGGTATGAGTGTGAGTGTTAATTGTTGTGTGTATGTGTGTGTGTATGTTTGCCCTGCAATGTACTGGTGAGCTGTTCAGGGTGTACCCGGCCTTTACCCAGAGTCGGCAGATAGGTTCCAGCCTCCCTGCAACCCTTAAAGGTTTAAGCAAATGGATGAATATATAGTGCACAGAGGGTCACTAACCAAGCAATATATACCATCATGTGTTGTGTTCTTCCTTATGACAGAAGGCGTAAAACAAATTTAGGAGTTCTAAATCTAACAAAAATAAGGGCCCGTATCGCAGCACAAACAGCCGCAATCAATAATGCACATAGAGACAATCGAGAAAATAAAATGAAGACAAAAGGGAGTAAGACATTAAATATGAAAAATAAAGTTACAGTGCAGTGAAAGAAATTGATCCATATTTGATCTAATAAAAGGCAGTGGCAGGGTTTCTTGCTCTGAAATGGTCTGGCAGGCTGGTAAGGGGGTACCCCACCTTTGCCCAGTTTCGGCTCAGATAGGCACCAGCCTAAACATTTCAGCAAATTTCACTAAACATTTCAGCAAATGAGTAATTGAGGGTGATTTTCTCCTCTGAACGTTATTCCCATTTCTAATATAATAACGTATACAGATTTACTGACGAATGTACAGCTATCTTGTATTAAAAGCATTGTACAGTACATGCTCTCACATTACTGACCCAACTCCACGTGATTGTTAAGCGATTTTTCTGTTTGTTTTTTTCTTTTTTCTTTTTGAAAAATATTTTCTCTCTTTCAGTACTTGGAAACATTGCACTGAGAAGAAAAGAGCCTTCTCTTTTGTAGTCACACTTACATTTCACATGCAGTAGCATGGGGTAAATCTGATGTATTCAGAGCATTCATTATAATAGCAACTAAAAACGTACTTTCCAACAGGACATTCTTCTTTTTGAGCTCTGTTGTGCTTGCTTCGCTGGTGACCTGAAGAATCTTCATTCCCAAAAAAATGCATTTGCGGCCAGTCAGCATGAGCTCAGATCCAGGGCTTGGTGTGGATACTACTGAAGGAGAAGAGGATATACACACGGAATAGATTCACCTTAAATGCATCCATCCTCCAGGGGGAACTCATAAATCCAACCCAGGCTTTTCCCAAGATCTCTGCATATGTCCCACCATGGTTCCTAAATATTCTCCTACAAAAAAATATATTTATTGTTTTAAACCGCACTTAATGTACAAGAGTACTTGGAGAGTGCAAACCTCTGCCAAGCCCAGCAATTTCCTATGAGCTAAAATGTCAATAATTGTTTTATGTTACAATGTTAAAGAATACTTTAAAAATTTTCTGGAACCAAAATTTGATCCAAATCATCTCCAAAATTTAATGGAGTTTTCCTTGTCCAGAGGCCCACCTCTGGTAGAAATTTTATTGTAAAAAATCTGTATATAATTTTTTTGTGTGATCCTGGTAACAAAACAAACACACAAATTGAAGGTAATTATTTTTTCCATTATAATGAACAGAGCTTACTCCAATGACTTGTGAGTGCTGCAAACATGCAAACGATTAATGATTTGATTAATAGTCTATTAAATGAGTGATCAGTATTGTCTAAAGCTTTAAGAAAGAGAGTTTGTCTCCTCAGGATAGATAAACTCCATCTGGAAATGAACATTCATTCATTCATTCATTTTCTGAGCCGCTTAATCCTAATTAGGGTCGCCAGGGCGGAAATGAACATTTCTATGGGAACTAATGGGAATGTATAGAATTTAACAGAAATTGTCTGGAAATCGGGGTAATGTATACCAACTGTACCATGTACAAACTTAAATATGAACATGTTTTCTCATAACTGACATGCATGCAAAATTTTATAATATGTATATGTATCAGTTGCACAGTGGTGTAGCAGGTAGCACGTCCGCCTCACAGCAGAAAGGTCCTGGGTTTGATTCCCGGGTTCAACAAGGTAGTTTCTGTGTGCAGTTTGCATGTTCTCAATTTCTTTTTGAAAATTGCCCCTAGGTGTGAGCAGGAATGGTTGTGTGTGTTGGCCCTGTGATGGTCTGGTGAGCCGTTTAGGGCGTAACCCACCTTTGTCCAATGTTGGCTAATATAGGCTCCAGCCTCCCTGCAACCCTAGTAGTGGAATTAAGCTGTTTAGCAACTGACATGAGATGAAGTTCCCTGCAATTTTGCTAGTTTCTAGTTTATTCCCATATGTTCCTATTATTTCCTATAGAGAATGTCCAATATTGAAAATTCCCAGAGTTTTGCAACCCGAGGTGTGACTGTATATTATTGTACTATATTTTTTAAAATAAAGGTTAAAAAAATATGGTTTAGTCTGTTAATTGTTGCCTAACTGTTCCCGATCTCCCAAACTCCATGTTGAATGGACTGTGTTCTCTCATCACTTCAACTGCAGAAAGTTGTTCAGAGTTATGGGTACAGTGGATTGCAGCATAACTTCAGGAGAAGGAAAAACAAACCTGGTGAGGGAACAGTTGTTAATAACAGCTGCTATAACGTGCAGTACCAGTCAAACATCTAGACACACCCACTCATTCTAACTGAAATAGAAGGTGTGTTCAAACGTTTATCTGGTAGTGTATGTGCTGATGTAAAGTCTGAAACAAGCCTTTTGATGCTTTAAACCTTGTCTTCTGCACATGGCGCAAATAAATAAGGTGAATTTTTCATTTTAGACGTTTTTTACAAACTGTGTATTTGAAGTCATGGGCTGTTCCTGATGAGTCCTACACCCTCCTTTTTCCTCGAGCACAGGTTAATCTTTGTCTCTGGTTAGGAGACCAAAGTTTCCAAAGTTGCCCTTAGTGAAGTATAACTATCTGTTCTGTAGACTTACCAACTTGCATATAGTGAAATATTTGAACATATATATA
>JAQMYF010000007.1:6604292-6614498 GCA_030014195.1 Neosilurus mollespiculum
TTGTGGGAAAAAATAACAGTACTACAATTTTATTTTTATATAAATATATAAATATATATATATATATATATATATATATATAAAAACTTGAATTAATGAAAACATGAATCAAAGAAAGTAGCAACTGTAGCACATGAATCAAATTTTAATAGGGATTCATGTGTGGAAATCTGCATAACTCCAACTAAATACAAATTCTGGACAATTGTTTGCATGGAAATATTTAATTAAAATCTATCTGTTTGTTCATATACATATATTTTGCACGTATATCATGATCTGAAAGACAAATGTGCAAAATATTATTCATATTTAATCAAGATATCACCTCAAAATGGATAAATCATCTGTTTTTAAGCAGTGTGTACTTGCAACACCATAAACTCCTCATGTTAACCATGTTGGGAGTTGGGGAGCACTAATATGGCTCATTGGGCTGTGCAACCCTCCACTTGATATAGAGTTCAGTGGGCTCTTCTTAAGTATTCACATTTTCAAGATGGTAGCAGCTTGATGCTGTTGAAGCAGAGGGGTGCTTGTGCCCTATCTAGTGTTATATGAGATCTATGATTCTGATAACAGCTGGTGTAAACTCATAAAGCACACAGTTAGGAACTAGAGTTAGACACTTCAGGATTTTTTTTCTTCTTACCTTCTTCCGAGACCCTTTTCACCAGCATGTTCAGCTTATCTACAAATACTTTCTTCTCACAGTTCATCATCCTGCTGAAGCACTTCTTCAGTGCGAGAGAGGCACGTGCAGGGTTATCCCTGCTGCTCTGCAGCTCATCTGCTGCCTCATTACCTACCAGAGCATGGAATTCTGGGACATCTGGGGGAAAAAAAAAAAACAACAGTGAAAAACACAGATTCAGCAAAACGCACATACAGTGATGGGAACGTACAATACACAAACTGGGCTAATAACACAGCACTGTAATAACGCGTGGAATCACTGTGTTTGACACTCACGTTTGAGAAAGGAAATGATTTCCTCCACCGGCCGAAAACCGCAAAGGCCCTCGAACTCAGTCAGAGCAATCGCCATCTCGGGTTTATGGTTGTTATCTGGGTAGTGCTCGGGGAACTGGGCGTGTAGCTTAGCGGCTAGCTCCTGAGACGTATTGACTTATTGATTAGAGGCTGAAAATATGCTTGAAACATAACGTGCAGTGAAGTACAGAGTGTTTATTATTTTACAGTAAATTATGCTGACCCTTCTATACTTACTCTGTTAGGATGAGCTTGGATGGACAGTGCAGTGTTCACTGACAGCACTTTAAACAGAAAGGGAAGATGGCCTTGGAACGTATCTTTGACCTTTGACCCTAAACACGCTGGGTAATCGGCGATCCACTGGCCCAGCGTCCTCTGTGATATTCTGTTGTCTTTGATGAGAGCATCTCCCTTAGGGTGGGCACCCATCCAAAGCTAACACACACACACACGCACACTATAACACACTCAAGAGACAAATTAAATATCTATAAACAGCTGTAGATGTTTTTTTTATTAGGTAATGACTGAATCAATCTAAGCAGCCTGCGTGTCCAGTTACTCAAAATCCACTATAATGATATGTACATCAAAAGAAACTAATAAAACAGAAGCTTTTAAAACCGTTTCGCACACACTACACCTTCACATTGACCCTGCATGACTTTTTGCTATTTAAAAAGCTATTTATGACTTTTAACTGTGTCTAACAGGGTTTTTTTTAGGATCCAGGCTAAGACAGGAATAGACATACCACAAATACCAAGCCTAATAATGGATTAGTTTCAGTTAAAAGTCATGCATCAGTTCAATTTCATTTAATAATATAGCACTTTTATCAATACACCTCGTTACATAGCAGTATTATTGAAAGGTAGGTAAAAGTAAAGGGTAAAGTCTTTTGGGCTTTTTACCACCGAGCCTACAGGCTCATCAGGCCCAGTTTCTGCAGCGTGAAGCAACTAGGAGTTCAACTCCTCCTGGATGGGGCGCTAGTCCATCGTAGGTTACCTTCCCAGTATATTTACTGGTACCCATTTATACTGCTGGGTGGACAGAGGCGCAATTGTGGTTTAGACCTTGCCCGGGGGTCTTAGCACCATGGGAAATTCGAACCCATGACCTCTCGATCATGAGCCCAGCATGAGTCTTGTGCTCTCCGCGAGAGACATCAGAATGAAACCTTAAGAGAAAGCAAACTCAAAAGCACTTGACCTCTTGGGTGACACTGGATAGTGGGATTATAAATAATTACTCTTTTTTTAACTCGATACAGGGAAAACCTCCTGCGTTTGGGTTACTGATCCAAAGGTCAGCAGTTCAATCCCCACTATCACCACTGTTGGGCCCTTGAGCAAGGCCCTTAACCCTCAATTTACACAATTTTTATACAGTTGTATAAAAATGATAACTGCAAGTCACTCTGGATAAGAGCGTCTGCCAAATGCTGTAAATGTAAATTTAATTCAGTACAGTTTTTATTCTTCATATTTTAAAGATGATCCTCTAAATGGCAGCCATCATTGCCTATACACCTGTGGAGGTGATTTCTGAAGGGGTTTCGTGGCTCGACGGGTCATGTCGGGTAGAACAGCGGCTACCTCCTGCTGAGTAGCAACCTTAACGGCTTCAAGAGTTTGGGCTTGATGAGTATACACTCGTGATTTAAGGTAGACCCACAGAAAAAAATCATAATCAGCGTGGTCAGGGTAACGAGATCACCTGATCCGGAAACATTTCCTTCAGGGCTTCCGGTAATCTTCGAGCTGTGTGTGCACTGTGGCTCCATCTTACAGAAACCACACATTGAGTTCTTCAAGATCAAGATGTTCAAGTTGGGGTTGGGCTACAAACAGACCTTAGAACTGCCCGTCCTTCCTCGCTAAGTTTTATGTGTGCAAATAATAATTTGGGATGAGGTACAAGACAGTCCAGGTGAGATTATTGGCTCCATTTTATAAACTTGAATATAATTAACAGTTATGTACCGAAGGCGAGGTGTACATCGCACCTGAGACAGGAACGTTGAGAGAACTATTCAATTCAGTGACATCCACTGAACCTGAGGTGAATAACTGCTTTAGTATATAATACACAGGAACAGAAGCAAAAAAAAAAAAAAAAAGCACACTAAAACCAGATTCAATCACGTCCTATGTAGGTGAGCTCCGAGTGAATGTGCACTCAGGTACAGTACATAAGAGCTGTGTAAGGACGTCTCTTTAGCCCTCTTAAAGAGATTAAGTCAATCATTCTAGTATATACTACACAGAAACACAAGAAAAACAAACTAAAACAAGATTTTTATGCATTTTAAAGCATGATAATGATGACACCGCCTGCTCCAAGTGACCGTAACAAACAGTGATTGTTCATCATGTCCTGATTCAAGCACTATCCACTCAAAATAATTAATAATTACGTCCTGAAGGCGAGGGGGATGTAACAGAATATTCACTCATTCGACTTCCCCTGAGCCTGTGGTGCATAATTGTATTAGTACACAACACCAGCTAACAGAAAAGCACTAAATGAGATTTTTATGGTTTATTTCTTTAAGTTTTATTTTAAAACAGAGACAGATGAAGAGCCTAAGAGCTGTGAAACGGTGGCTCTTTAAATCCTTTACAGAGTTGTGGTGGTACTCTGCAGAAGCATCATTAAAAGCCAATTAAAATGAGTTTATATTTACATATTTTTACCACGACACTCAGGCAGGCCAGGTACTGGAATATGGCTCAGCTAATAGCTCTGAGACTTTGTGTAGCTAACTGGGTTTGTACAGTGTACTCATTTAAACACAAAAGTAAACAGCACTCTGTAAATTTATTTACGGAAAACACAATAAAACATAGACAAATTTTTATAGGTTAAAATTGACATTTTTTTATTATGACACTGAGGCAGGTGAGGTGAAGTGGAATGAAAGCTCCACGCCATTCCATGATCCGAACCGCTTTTTCCTAGAGAAGCTGGAGCCTATTCCAGCCAACTGTGGACGAAAGCAGGGTTCACCATGAGTGGCTAGGCTAATAGCTGTTTTGCTAACAGCGTCTGTTCTGAAAGTAAATAAATATAAACTGCACTCCGTAAAGGTGTTTTAGTAAATACTACTCGAAAACGTAGAGAATAAATTAAAACCTACTCCTTCAGAAACTAAAGGAAACCATGCTCCCTGAAGGTGTCTGGGTATACAGTAAGAAACACAAAAAAACAAAGTAAGACAGGATGGTGTATTTTAGTTTTCTGGTTTCTTTCCATTTTAAAGCGTGATGATGACAATACCGCCTGCTCGAGTTCCCATGAGAAACTGAGAGGGTCTGACATTTTGATTCAAGCATGATCCACTCGGGATAATGATTTATGATCCCGAGATAGCAGACCAATCAGATCGCGCCTTTCCCTTATAGAATATACTCATGTTTTATACTTTAGCCATGTGAGATGAAACACTGACTGTGCACCCACCCTCCTTACAGAACACCAACACATGACCTCACTAATACCCTTTAAGCTCCCAGATCTCGTGGAAAGCCTTCCCAGAATAGTGTATGTTACTATAACGGCAAAGAGAGGACTGGGTGGTATGGGGTTTTAAACAAACACATACAGTAGGCACTTAAAACACTCAGGACAGGAGTCAGTGGATGATGCCATCACTTTTTAAAGCCCAGTCTAAATAGAATATCTAAATATTGTCCTTAGACATGTTTTTAAGGTTGTAAAGAGAATTTGTGAAAAAATTTTAAAAAGCAGTGATACATTCCCACTCTCACTCACTCGCCAAATCACATAATCATCTCAGCCAACACTGGGCGAAGGCGGGGTACACACTGAACAGCTCACCAGACCATCGCAGGGCGAGCACACACACACACACACACACACACATACACACAACCATTCACACTTATTTGGCACAGCCAGTTTGCCTAATGTGCATGTGTTTGGACTGTGGGAGGAAACTGGAGTACCCGGAGGAAACCCCTGCAAACACAGTGAGAACATGCAGCCTCCACTCAGACACTTTTTGCTGTGAAGCTGACATGCTAACCTTAACGCCGCCGTGCCACCTGATTCATTCCCAGCACCCAACAATGTATTCATCTGCATGGATCTTCACATGTCATAACAAGCTACTCTAACAAGCGAGGTACCATTGCAACTTCTAAAAAATATCCCTACATTCATTTGCTGAATCGCTTAATTCTACAAGGGTCGAGTGGAGGCTGGAGCCTATCTCAGCCGACTCTGGAGGAAGGCGGGGTACACCCTGAACAACTCACCAGACCACCTCAAGGCAACACACATGACCAGTCACACTCACATTCACACCTTGGGGTAATCTGGAACAGCCAATTATCCAAATGTGCACGCCTTTTGCCAAACTGCTTAATCCTACTGCACCCTAAAAACAGCTCACCAGACCATCACAGGGCAAACACACACACACCTAGGGTCAACTTGGAACAGCCTATTGTGCATGTCTTTGGATGGTGGGAGGAAACCGGAGTACCCGGAGAAAACCCATGCAAGCACGGCGATCCACACAGAAACGCCCTCGCTGGGACTTGAACCCAGGACCTTGCAGTGTCCCTTCATATAACATGAATATCATTCACGTTTACATTTACGGCATTCGGCTGAGCCACGTTTACGGCATTCCTCCAGAGCCACTTACATTTTTAAGCGACCGAGGGTTACGGCCTCTGCTCAGGGTCCCTACAGTGGCAGCTTGGTGGTACTGGGGCTTGAACCTCCGAGCAGATCAGTAATACCGAGCCTTAACCACTGAGCCACCACTGCACCATCAGGTGTCTACAAACCTTTAGGAATATGAGTGGATCCGAGAAATGAAAGCAGGTCGACCAGGAAAAACCAGGATCATGTGCTCACCTCGGCGTATGGTCTGTCATCCTGTATGTCAGCTTGAGGATCTCCACCTTGGACCAGCTTGGCCACCTCACTGCTCAGCCCCACCTTCCCCCAGGCATAGTTCTGGACCTGGCATGACAGCGGAAACACTACAGACACACAGAAAAAGAGGTTGCCCTGTGTACCACACACACTCACACACACTCTCCTGTGCTACTCAGAGATAATTAAATAGGGTTTAATAGCCTTTAGAGTTTCTAATCGACCAGCAGGACTTGCTTTCTCAGGACACTCAGTGCTGCGTCTGTTGCCATGTAAACAGTAACACCTGCACTGCGCCTTAGAAACCAACTGCACAACAAACACACAGCCACCAACACCGCCGCCAACACACTCCCAGCTCCGTGCTCGCCTCCACCGCCTTCCTTCGATATAACCGACGAAATGAATGAACGAGAACAGATAAAAACCGGAGATACACAACCCACCTCTCACTTCCTCCATGTCTGCGACCGTGGCGCTCGAGCTGGTGTGACGTCACACGACACGCACCAAACAGGAAATGCATAGTTCGAAGATGTATTTTTTTTCAGACTTCACAAAAAAAAAAAAAACTGTAAAATTTCATATGTTTACTGTCGTTGTGTATATTTGACTTCATTTTCTATAATAAAAATATTTTTAAAAAAATTTATGTTACACTTTTTTAACTATTACACTCTATACTATACTATACTTAGAAATAAAACTTTATGAATAAAATTATATTTACATTTTTACATGATTAAATAAATTTTCTGGGTTTTTTTTCTCTGCACAAATGTGACGCGTTCTTCAGCCTGTTGCGCATGCGCAGCGTGCGACAACTGCGGAAGTGAGTGAGCAACGCCGCTCGAGCGTCTGCAACGGTTACAGGACTCCTCTGTTTATTAACATTTCAGTTGGGTTTTTTTAAACTTCCCTTAAAATGTCTGGTTTCGAAAGCAACGCGTTTGACAACACAACAGATGTCAATCCTTTTCAGGTAAGACTACAAGGTTTATTTGAGAGAAAACTTTGCACGTCGATTTTTAAGTGGTATTTTACAGGAAGCCAATGATGTGGGCTAGGCACTTGTCCGGTATGGGTACGTCATCTGATTGACATGACCGTGAACCAGTCAACGCTCGACTTTACTTTGAAGGCGGATTTATAATGTTAAAGGAAGTGCATCGTACACTTCTTTGTCATGTTACAGTGCCATTCGGTTGAGATCTTGTTTATTATTTTATGAAACAGTAAAAAAAAAACTGTACAGATGCTCATCTTTTATTTTATTAAGTTCTTAAGATGGTTTAGGCGGATTGTTTTTTATTGAGTCGTTTAGGCCTTTAAGCCTGTTGCGCCTTCAAAACAAAAAAACCCAAAACAATGAGGTTCAAGCCATAGTGTCCATGGTGGTGAGCACATCCGCCTCACAGCAAGAAGGTCCTGGGTTCGAGGTGTCTGTATGGAGTTTGCATGTTCTCCCCGTGTTTGTGTGGGTTTCCTCCCACATTCCAAAGACGTGCACTTTAGGCTAATTGGCTGTCCTACATTGCCCTCAGGTGTGGTTGTGTGTTGGCCCTGCAGTGGTTTGGTGAGCTGTTCAGGGTGTACCCTGCCTTCACCCAGTGTTGGCTGAGATAGGCTTCAGCCTCCCTGCGACACTAATGTATAAAATTCACACACGATGATGATCTTCAGCCTGCATGATTTCACAGACACTGTTTGTAGTGACATTTATTAAGTGTCAGTAAACATAGCACCCTGAGTTGAAATGTTAGTGTGTCCTGTTGTTTTTACCCAAGCCATCATCATCATCATCATCATTATCATTCTTCTTCTTCTACTTTTAATGAATAACATGTCTCTCCAAGAAAACAAACCTTTGGAAGAATTCGCTTCCTGAAAAGGAGCTGTAACTCTTGGTAGATTATTAATTTCCAGGTGGAATAGAGGCTGTCCCATACACTTGGCTTTGCAAATAATGCATAGAATAGCATAGATGGACAGGAAAAGGTTTACATTATACTGTAAGAATCATAAGATGTGGGATTGATTGGTCAGAATTAATGGCACTGAGCACCCGGATGCATTAGTTATTCCCGCTTCACTTTGTTACTGTATATGACTTAGTGGCTGTATCTTTTACACTCCATGTAACTCTGTTTATTTTTCATCAATCTATGGTGTGTGTCAGTGAGCGAGCGAGTGAAAGTGAGATTGATTTACACAGAAATATGGGAATTTGTGTCACCCTAATGTTTTTAATAAACATGTAATTCTGTCAGACATCCTTTAGTTAATGGTTATCCATTTGTGAGGATGGAAAATGTTTCCTAATATCCAAATCAATGGCACATTTATATCATATCCTAGAACAGGTCACTGGAGCAGGTGGCCGCCTTTCTCTGTCCGATAACACACGAACGTGCCACTTGTTATTTCTGTGACGTGATCACTCGTAATGTTTGCTTACAGGGTGTGAGTGGTTCTAAAATGCAGCGAATGGGTTCAGTGGAAAAGCCAGTTATGTAATTGTCCGAAACACCAACCAAAAAAAACCAAAAACCTTCAATTGCTGTGAATACAGTGTGAGTGAAGTTTCGCTAACTGAACATAGTTGCAAACTTTGGATTTGTTTTTAAAACCTGGATCAGGTACAAGATGCTAATTTATATATTTGTGTAAAAGGATTAGCTGAAGTAAGCAACTTCATTTGAAAAACATCTTGTCAGTCTGACGTGATTGCACAGTGTCTCCAGTGAACACCACTAAAGCTTAGTGAGAATTCTGCCAGGTGTTTCTGAGACGACTCGGTGCAGTGAGGTTAACATGTAGCTCTGAATTCTCACTCCGGAAATCAAAGGCTTTAATACTCCACGAACATTAATTCTGGTAGGAAGGTGTTGTGCCATGTGCATCTCAATGGAAACGTTCCTCAGATGATAGATTAGGTTGAATGTAAAGCGGTGGTGAAAGATTATAAAGCTTTCCCCTTTGGAGTTGGGTTTTAAAAGCATTTGATTTGCCATTGAAGGATCTAAAGAGTGAAATTTTGCCTGTGGTATATGCAAATGAGTGCATGCTGCAAAGGATTATAACCTGTGATATTACTTTATTGAATAGTTTGAGTCTTGTGCATCTCCTTTATTTTTACTGTAATAATGCCTACGTGTTCAGTGTTGTTCTGTTTCCCTCCAGCCATCAGTAATACTTTTACTACAGATGAGTCAATATTAATATTTAAATGATGGATGATTCACAGGGATTTTAATCATAGATGAAGATAAGTGATTTACGCATGCTTGTCTTACACTGTGTGTGTGTGTGTGTGTGTGTGTGTGTGTGTGTTTTGTGTCTCATTTGTTCAAGTAGATTAAATCCATTTTGAGAGCTGTGTGTTTCTCAGAGCTGAATCACAGTATCCTAACAGTAAACAGTGCAACGTCTTGGTCTCTTTCAGGATCCGTCTGTCACACAGGTGACCCATTCTGGAGTGGATCAGCTGCAGCAATACCAATCTTTCCCTTCCAGTGACTCTGTAAGTATTCATTATAGAAGAAACAATAGCTAAGATGAAAGGCTGATGGAAAACATTGAGAAGCAATGTTGACGGAGTGGCGACTTTATTACTTACTGTTTGTGCAGGCAAGAAGATAGTCATGTTGATTAGCATGGGACAAACTGTACCAGACAGCGTGGGTCGTTTAAGATGCTTTATCCTGGTTTGGGGAGCTGTGTTTTGAATGACTGCTTTGTTAATGTTTTGTTAGATTAAAACAAATGAGTTGATAAGAAAATATCGCAGACTTGTACAAGTTCACTTAATAACTGGGGATGCGTGAGAATGTCCCACACACTGTCCCAAACAATTTTAGACTTCACACCTTGTTCGTGTTCTTAAGTAATGGAAAAAATAGTGTGTGTGTCTATATATTAGGGATGTGAACCTAACAACAGCTCACGATTCAATTCAGTTCCGATTTTTGGGGTGACGATTCGATTCAGAATCAATTCTTGATTCAAACCGATGTTTGATTCGTAACCATTGCAAACAAAGGGAGCCAATTTCACGAGTAACTACATTCTTCTATAAGCTAGGAACAAGTCTTCTACAAGAAAGAAAGAAATGTAGATGTAAATGTACAAGTAGATGTACTTATCCGCTTTGCTCGTTCTGAGTCGGATGGGAGTTTAGATGGAGTTTGCGTTGGTCAGGAGTTGGTCGTGCTGTTGCTCCGGTTCTTTGAGCTCCGGGTGATGGTGTAAGATGTGGGCTCGGGGATTTGAAGTGTTCCCAAAATACTTGAC
>JAQMYF010000007.1:6615657-6634927 GCA_030014195.1 Neosilurus mollespiculum
TATGTATGTGTGTTTGTGCAGTAACGGTAACATGTACGGATCAAAAAAGTGGAAAAAGCATAATATCTTCCATTCAATCACTCACACACTCATTTGCGAATCTCTTAATCCTACTACCAAGGTGTAGGAGGGGTGAGGAAGGTGCCTATCTCAGTCGATACTAAGCGAAGACAGAGTGCACCCAGACCATCGCATGGCAACACATACATAACCGTTCACACTCACACCTGGGGCAATTTGGAACAGCCAATTAGCCTAACGTGTATGTCTTTTGACTGTGGGAGGAACCCGGAGTACCCAGAGGGAACCCAAATAGAACTCCACACAGAAAAGGCCCTCACTAAGCACGGGACTCAAACCCAGCTGTGAGGCGGACGTGCTAACTACTACGCCACCGTGCCACCCACAATACCTTCCTTTTAATTTACATTTTTTTTTGTTATGACATTAAATAGGAGGAAGCCTAAAATTTTACACAGAAAGTAACTGATGGTTAAAATCTGTGAAAGTCAGTCTATGGCTCATTTCCTTTATATGTTAAATCTTTGCACATGTTGTCCAGTTAGTATAGTTAAGTGTAGCAGCTGACTGTTTTGTTAATTATGTGTGCAGGAAGGTCTGACAGGCACCACTATCCCAGCCTCTACGGTCCCATCCCAGCCTGCCGTACTGCAGCCCTCGGTGGACCCGAGCCCTCAGGTCAGCGTCACGCACGTTGCAATGCGTCAAGAAAAAGCAGTATAATGAACAGTGCAGCTACTGTATTTGTGCACTATATGATTCCCAGTACACCTTAACTGATTATATATGAAAGCACTGCAGCTAAATCGCCGTGTTGGTGTCGCAGGCAGCCGCAGCTGCAGGACAGGCCAATCTGCTGAGACAGCAGGAGGAGCTGGAGAGGAAAGCAGCTGAGCTCGATCGCAGAGAACAGGAGCTGCAGAGCAGGGAGAGAATTACAGGTACTGGAGGCAGACTCTATACCGAACACACACAAATCAAATCAGCAGAATAATATCAATGTAAAAGTATTTTGGCAAGGTGTATCCACACTGCGTCCCTTTATATCATTAATCACTATTCCACTTCCTGTGCACAGGCAAAGAAAACAACTGGCCTCCACTGCCCAAAGTATTTCCCATAAAGCCATGCTTCTACCAGGACTTCTCTGAGGAGATTCCAGAACAGCACAGGCGACTCTGCAAAATGATGTATTACTTGTGGATGCGTACGTATTTACAGATTCTCGTAAAAACTTTTTATTTCTTATATCCTTTTGTTTGGCTAATGAGTACCAGTATTGGTCAGTCTTTCGTGCTTTGTGCGTATGTAATACGCTAATTTATTTATAATTTTAACCTAAATGACCATAAAAAGCACAAAATTTTATTTTTTTTGGATTGCTTGCGGGTTCTGAACTACGGATGTTAGCAGCTTAGCAGTCATTTTTCCCTGGAAGTGACGTCAACATGTTGGGCGGGGTTAATGTCTCTTCTGGAGACAGTGAGACGCCAAGTTCTAGTGACTCTGAGGACGAGAATGCTGCCAGAGATGTGTGTGACGGGAAATCCAAAGTAGCTAATGCAGCTAACGTTTTGCCGACTCTGCTTTCTTTTGGTTTAGGAACAAAAATAAATGTTTTCTGTGATTACTGCGCTTATTAGTTCTGCAGCTCAGCACTGGCCACTGCTTGTGTCAGTGATACAGCCCAGCCAAAGCAACAAGTTTGTTTCACTACCAGGCTTTAAAAGTCAATTAGAAAGGTGACATGTCTCTGAGCATGCCTAGAGTCTTAACACTCCTACGCACTTTGAAAACAGGCAAGGATTGATGTTGCCGGAAGGAACCGCTGATGTTATACTTGATCGTTTTAAATAGGTAAGGTAAGTCTGTTGGGCTTTTACACCCGAGCCTAGTGGCTCATCAGGCCGGTGCTTATCCCCGGTTTCTGTAGCATGAAGCAACTAGGAGTTCAACTCCTCCTGGATGGGACGCTAGTCCATCGTTTTAAATAGCTAGTAACATTAATTCACCACAGGTACACTTTAAGATTGTATCTTTACCTGTAGTTTGGTTGTTGTTAATGAAATTGATCACAAAAGAATTCAAGGTTTAGCGTGATTACTATGGTATTGTTGCTGCCGTTGGTCAGGTCGAGGCTCAGCAACATTACGGTGTAATAAAATGAAGTCAGCTGATGACCTGAATGTACCGAATGTCCAGGTTACCCATCAAAGGACTTTTTCTTCTCGTATGGCACAGATATAAATTGGGGCTCAAATATTAATAGAGTGTTTCAGGGGGATGAGGACTCATTTTCATACATGAACTGGAACCCTATTGAAAGTCTTTGGGATGTGCTGGAGATGACTTTAGTTGATGGTTCAATGTTTTTGTCATCAGTTCAAGATGTCAGTGAAAATGAACCCAACTCTGGATGGAAATAAATGTTGAGTTTGATGAAACAATGCTGTGGTGATTGTGCTGTAATCAAGGCTAAAGGTGGTCCAACAAAACTAGTTTATTTATTTATTTATTTTTTGCAGGCAGTGTATGTTTAATAAGCAGCTTTTCTGTGATGGGAGAAAAGGGAGTTGTATTAAAAAATGCAGTGATACAAACATGCACCAAAGCTCAGTGTTAGTTGCGTTCAGTGTTAGATGTGAGCATATTATGAACGTGGCTCAAATCAGTTGAGTGTGTGACCTTGGCGCATTTTCCACTTGGTTCAGTTTCTTTTTACATCTACCACTTTTCAACCAACTGGAAAACATGTTATTGAACCACGTCCATTTAGAATTCTTCAAACCTTGCTGCCAGCGAGTAAACTAACCTGCATTTCCAGCAGTTTTGAGGGATACTTTTGTAATCAAGGATGTGTCCTCAGTGGAGGATATTGCACAATGCACAACAGAAGTAAACAGTAGTAGCAAAATGGCCGATAACATCGATTACCTGCATTTCACTGGTTATTACATAATTTTGCCCAATGTATTCTTTTCCATTGGATTCTGCATTCCTGCACACTGCTTTCTCTCTGAACTAATGAAACGCCCATTGACGTCACAATTTGCACTGGAAAAACCAGCTGTCTTGGTTTCAGCTGGAAACCAACTTTTCAGGTTCTGACCAATTTCTTCTTTGATCAAAATTTGTTCTGCATCCAGAATGGAGCCTGTTCATGTTGCTTATTGTTCAGGAGTGTGGGGCAAGAGCAAGAAAATACACACAGGAAGAGGGTCCTGTTTTCTGGACTAGTGTGTATTTTTGTGAGAGAGTCATCACTGACTCAGTGGGCAGTAATACCAGGCAACACTATAATGCTACACATTTTGTTTAGGTGTGCTGTCTTCAGAGAACCAAGCGGAATACACTCTACCACATCCAAAGCACACCTTGTTACTGGGGCCGCTCGACTGAAACCTGTGGAGTACACCTGATAGTGGAGTCAGTGGAAGGTTATATCCGGTTTGGTTGGAACTGGACTGAGCCCGCCTCCTCTTAAGGGTCTCGGAGCGGGTTGCTTTGGTTTGTGTTTCTGTGCGACTGTTGTGAGATCACCAGCACAAATGAATTACATTGAGGGGAGGATAAAGAGAGTCTGATTTAACTGGACTCCTTAATATAAGGGGATAGCAGGAATACCTAGGTCTCATACTACAGATGAGGGGTTAATAATGCATAAATTATGATTTAACTTTTTTCAGTGTTCTAGAAAACTGGCTTTCGTTCATATAGTTTAATACCTGTAGCACATGGTGTAAAAGCAGGTGGTGGATGCACATATACCAACATGTATCTGAGGATAATTATAACAAATAACAGGGAAAACTAACTCGGTGATGCTGCATAACGTGACCTGAGGGCTAAGGGTAAATAATATGAAACTGAGGGCTGTGATCTGATCCTGATACAGAAGGACTATCAGATTTTTATTGATTCCTGATTTGATATAAAAGTGATACCCGTTGAAGCAATTAAGAACTAAGCCTGTAGCATGTAAGAAATGTGTATGCTGTGAATCAGTGTATTGAAGCGGCGCTTTACTGAAACATGTTTAATAATTTCTGGGTGGTACACAGTGTTTGATAGCCAGCCTGAGACATTTAAAAGGTATTGTCATTATTATTATTATTATTATTATTATTATTTTATTTGTTTGTTTGTTTGTTTGTTTGTTTGTTTGTGAAACAGCATTTCTCAACACTAGTCCGGAAAGGTAGATTAGAGTTCGTTTAATAGGCAGGCTTAGGATTCCTAAGAACAGGTGTGACATCTGCTGTGATCAGAACAATAGGAATATAACCCGAAACATGTGACATGTTTACAAAATAACCGATGACTTGCTCATGTTGGAAACTTTTTTCCTTTCCTTTTCAAACCAGAGACCAGGAGGCGTTGGGATATCTTTCAAAGAGAAGTTGCTCTTTATTGAGGACTGACTGTAGGTTTTGCTGTAGTCATCAAAGGCTGACTTAAGGCTCAGCACTGTAAAATTTATACTCTTAAGGGAGCGGGATACATAGAGGTGGAGACAATCTAAACTAAGCATGCAAATGCAGTATGGGAATCAGCCCGGTAAGAGAATCTCATCGGCCTAACAGTGTCATTCAAATGTATAGGTGCTAATCTAACTTCCTGAGAGTGTCGCCCAGACCTTCATATTATCATAGAGACAAAGGCACAGCCTGGCCTTGAGTTTCACATTTAACATATGGTCAGGAAGTACATACAGACAAGATGTTAATGCCTCAGACACCTGGGCTGCCAAACTTGATCTCCTCAAAATGTAAAATGCTGGAACCTTGATTTAACATTTTATAAATTTGTAATCCAACACTCATCACACCCAAACTATTGTATATCTCTGTATTTGTATTGTTATATATAACCAAGTACTTTTTTTCTTTGATCCTTTCTTTTTCCCTCTGTATCTCTTGCTCCATCTTTTTCTCTCAGTATATAGTGTGACACTGTTTTTAAACGTGCTATCTTGTCTGGCGTACTTCACCGCTAATGCCAATAACGGAGTGGATTTTGGCCTCTCCATTCTGTGGCTCATCCTCTTCACGCCCTGCTCTTTCCTCTGCTGGTTCCGGCCAGTCTACAAGGCTTTCAAGTAAGGACCGCCACAGTTTTAAACATCCATAGTAAACTAGTAATGGTTCTGGAATGTCAGCGTCATTGTTAGTTTTACTTTTGGTTTATGTGGCTGGTTTATTGATTTTAAAACATTTGGAGAATTTTGTTGTTTGAAATCTGACTGAGGGCTTGTTTTTTCTTTTAGGACTGACAGCTCCTTCAATTTCTTTTTGTTCTTCTTTATCTACTTTGGCCAAATCGCAGTGATGATTGTTCAGTGTGTTGGTATACCCGGTTGGGGCAACAGGTGAGTGAGCAAAGTCCTATAATCTGTTTTCTTTTTTTTTTTTTTTTCCTTCTGGTATGTTTAAGTGAGATGATGTGCATTCTGACATGCAAATTGATCAATATTTACTCAACAGTTTACCTGTATTTAAATAATTAATTAAAGTGAAATGAAAGAAAAGCCTTCCCGACTCTCCTGTTACACATGAACATATGTATACGTTCATTATCAGGTTGTTTTTACGTACATTCTTAAAGACGCAATCTGCTAAAATACATTTGATAGTTTGCACTCGCCAGTTTGAAAAGACTGCTGTTTCACTCTTGTGAGTGTGTGAAATCACGTGACTAGGATGTGAAAGTACATATAAAGCAAGAAAATGGCAAAAATAACAGTATACAGATATTAAACCAACAAATTAGATATGGGCAAGGGAGCATATGAATAAAATGAAACTAGGCACATCTACACATAATTTGAGCTTCTGTTTACATACATCACACAGACGTCAGCTTGTGTCTTGGAACGAATGGTATAACCCGCCTTTATTCATATGCATATTACCTCCACATTTACTGTCGCATATTTACCTGTGACTATTTGCAGTACAGTGTTTGCAGATTTATTACCTGTATTTTTTTTTCTACATGAAGAAGCTTGTTTTGATGTGCAAACATGTACACTGTGTGCAAGCTTTTATTAATTTCCTTTTAAAGAATCCATTTTAATGAACAATAAATGAAAATCTTCCTTTTAGAGCTCTCCTTGATCCACATCCCAATATGGAAATTATTTCTTTCATGATTTCACTTTGCTTACATATAGTTATGTGGGGAAAGAAATACTTATGTCCCATGGAAACTGTTGGATGTTTTTCAACATAGGTGTACAAGCAAACATTCCTTAGCTGATACATTTGAATTAAAGCCATAATGAAGATAAGTATTTTTTTCCAGTCTTTTATTTAACAAAAATATCAGTAGATGTAGTATTCTTCTGTAGAGACCTCAGAAGCTAGGATTGAACTCTTTAGCAGAAATTACTATAAAACATTTTGCATAACTGTCCACCCGTCTCTGACTCCAGCTTGCTGAAATCTTTGATCACTCTTCCTTCAGTTGAAAGATTTCTGAGGGTTTTCTTTTATATACTGATTCTCATTATCCTGGTGAAAGGTCCACCTCTGGTTCTTGGTTGGTATGAGGTTCTTCTCCTGTTCACATGTGTAATGTGATTCCTCACTCCAGAGAAGATTGTATGAAAAGACCTGGTTTTGGCCTATATGGTCATTACCAAAAAGCAGTGTTGCTCTGTTATTTTTGGACAGCAAAGGTTTCAGTGGCATGCCCCCTTGCAGGTCAAAAATTTGTTCAATACCTTTCTGATTGTAGACGTATGCACTTTCACACCAGCAGTTTCAAGAGTTACTTGCAGATCCTGTGATGCACTTTAGGGGTTCCTCTAGACTTCTTTTTTGTATCAAATACTCTGCTGTCTGTTTGTACGTGCAGAGGTGGCCAAATCTACGCTTCCTGTCGATAACTTTCCTTCTAGTGGAAGGATTTATTCAAAATATGAAGGGCTGAGAGCCAGAGTTCTAACCCAAAAGAAACTGAAAAATAAGATAAGGTCATATTTTGACTGATGTGGATAAAGTCTATGCATACCAGAATGGTCCCTTCATCTTCCTTATGATGCTAAATCGTATTGAGAGCATTATCCCTGATGTTTTTATATTGCAAAACCTTTCATGCCATGTTCCTCAAAAACAGCTTTCTGTTGGTTGCACCACTCTCATCCCTTCATATTTCACACCTTTTTCTAAATCACTTGCCAGACCTTTTTTCCTGAAGGTCTCAGAGAGCACTTTAGATTTTTGCATAATGACACCACACACTTCACTAGCAAAGCTCCAGGCCCTAGAAAGAAAGGGATAAGACAGGAGGTCCGTAATGCAGCAGGTTCTGACATCAAATCTGGAACATGTGGTTTTAATTTTATGGACTCGTAAGGGTGTACTTACTTTTTCTATGTGGCTCGTGTGTTTTTTGTTTATTCAGTTATGAAAGTGACCTCAGAACAAAGATGTTATGTCATTTGTTGGAGTATATCACCTTTATCTGTACGTACTGTATCAAGCAGGGTGAACTGTTTGCTTGTTCATGTATGTTGAGTGGAAAAAGTCAATAGTTTCCTTGGGATGTACTTTTTTTTTTTTTTTTTTTTAACATGACTGTATACTACTTTGGTCAGCAGGTGTGGATTCATTCATTCACTCACATGTTCTGATCCAAAATGTACTCATTCTAATATGTTTCTATAGTAACAGCTCATACAGAGACTCGTGTGATGGATACTTGTTGAACTGGTGATGATTTTTTTTTTGTGAGGAGAAACTTATTTAGCATTTATGTTAACTGGTCTCTCAGGTGTCGGTGGTTTGTAAATTGTCAGAGGTGGGCTCCCGAGTGGCGCATTGACAAGGTGTGCGACTATCAACCTGGAGTTTGAATCGCAAGTTCGAATCCATTCGTGACCGGGAGTCCATGGGAGCGAATTGCCCGAGCTTTCACGGAAGGGAGGGATGGCTTACGCTCACTTCCCTGTCACTCACAGCGATCACCAGCCAATCATGGGCGTCGCTTTCCCTCCGAATGTGTTAGGCCGCCCCCAAATACGCATGCGGAAAAAAAGGCAGGCGGTAGCATCGGATGTCACGGAGGGGACATGTGCATGCTTACGCCCCTCCCTGGTCAGTGGTGGTCGTGTGATAGGGAAGAAAATTTGATGGGTGGGAATTGGATACGACTAAATTAGGGAGAAAAATGGGGGGAAAAAAAACCCCAAAAATTGTCGGAGGTAAAACTGTAATTTTCTGACATAGGAGGAGTTTTCAGGACAGACGTTCATTTGTCATAATGAGTCACATGAGAATTAAAGAGGCTAGTAAGAGAATGATTGTTTCACAGATCAATCTATAAAATATAAGTGTAAACTGATGATTGTTCTTTATTTGTTTAATGAATGAATTGCTGCCAAATTGCTGTAATGAAAGAAGAATAAAAGAAGCTATAGGGCTAGAATACACTGTGGACTCATGACGATCACACTCGTATGTGCTTATTGACTATCACATTCCAGTGTTAGTTCTCTCTTTGCTGTTGTAATAACCTCCACTCCTGTGGAAATGCTTCTTTTCACTAGATTTTGGGGCGTGGCCTTTGGGAATTTGTGTTCATTCAGCTACAATAGCAGTCGTGAGATCAGGCACTGATACTGGGTGAGGAGGTATGGGGAGTCT
The DNA here is from genome assembly GCA_030014195.1 of Neosilurus mollespiculum. Taxonomy (NCBI): domain Eukaryota; kingdom Metazoa; phylum Chordata; class Actinopteri; order Siluriformes; family Plotosidae; genus Neosilurus; species Neosilurus mollespiculum. The sequence goes on from JAQMYF010000007.1 coordinate 6,624,327, forward strand.
TCTGGAAAATTAGAAAGATATTTATTAGTGGAGCACCACAGGGTGACCCTCCCACCCCCACCCCACCCCCCTATTGTGGAGCAATTGACTGTGATGGTCAGGTGTCCACATACTTAGATATTGTAGTCTACTTCAGTAGGTAGGTGGTGTTCTTGTACAATAATATCAGGGGTGATAGTAACTCTGCTTACACTTGGAATGTCTGAGAAGGTAATGTTATGGCCTTATGAAATATCTCCAAGGCCTTATCTCCACTCACTCATTTGCCAAACCGCTTAATCCTGCTATGATCGCAGGAAGGCTGGAGCCGCAGGGTACACCCTGTACAGCTCGCCAGACCGTCACAGGTCAATACGCACACAGCCATTTACACCGAGGGGCCATTTGGAACAGCCTAATGTGGATATCTTTGGTCTGTGGGAGAAAACCGAAGTACCCAGAGGAAACCCACACAAGCACAGGGAGAACATGCAGATTCCACACAGAAATGCCCAAGTCTGGGACTCGAACCCAGGACCCTCTTGCTGTGAAGCAGACGTGCTTAACCACGATGCCACCTGTGTCTTCAAGGCCAGTATAGAAATAAAGAAACAGGATATTGGTCTCCGTGTATTCAGTGGGAAGTGTTCTTGCTGTGACAGGAAATGGTTGTTATTTCTGTCTAACTGAGAAACATCCACTGCTGAATTTAGTACATACAACAAAATTTTTTTTTTTATTAAATTCAACAGCACTGAGATTCGGGTGGTGTAGTGGTTAGCACATCCGCCACACAGCCAGAAGGTTCCGGGTTTGGTTCCCGGGCTCAGGCGTTTCTCTATGGAGATTGCGTGTTCTCCCTGCACTTGTTGTGTTTCCATTGGGTACTTTAGTTTCCTCCCACAGACCAAAGATGTCCACATTAAGCTAAGTGGTTGTTCCAAATTGCCCCTTGGTGTGCATATGAAGCATATTTTGTTGTTTTTTAACCCAAGAGGTCTTTTTCTGGCCTCTCACTTGTGGAACAGGAGTCTTTGTGCTGATCTATAAGACTTTCTGCTCTGTCTATGCTGGAAGCCCCACCTCCTTGCATTAACATCTCTTGGGCCTTTCTGCACTTTCCTCCTGTGTGTCTGAAGTAGGTCTCTCCCTGCACCTGTGCTCCCTGTTGCCTCATTTTCTCTCCTCCCTTTCATTTATCTTCACCATGTTAGTGATCAGGCTGGATGTGAAAAGATTACTATTGTTCTGCTGTTTCGTTTGTAGCGGTTGGATCTCGGCTTTGACCCTGGTCGGCAACCACCTGGCTGTGAGCGCAGTAATGATGGTGGTTGCAGCTTTCTTCACTGTGTGCGCTGTGCTGTCGGTCGTCCTTCTTCAAATGGTACGTTCTTTTAATTCGAATTATTCTGTTGATTTAAGAATTCTAGTGTGCTGCTTCTAAGTGGTTGTTGTGGCTGATTTCAGGTTCACTCTCATTATCGCCGCACCGGCGCCAGCTTCCAGAAAGCACAGCAGGAGTTCTCTCAGGGTGTCCTCACCAACCGCACATTCCAGACCGCAGCAGCAACCGCAGCCACTTCAGCAGCCCAGAGTTCCTTCCAGAGGAACTGAAATTTAGGAGAGTACAGCACTATTCCCCTCAGCAACCTCAGAGCCACAGTGCCGTAGCATATGCAAACGTAGGCTGTGCAGCTTCCCCATAATGCTTTGGCCTTGTGACTGCAGAGACAACACTTTGGGAATCCACCTAGAGTTGTACGTGAAGCTGAGGGGATGAAGTTACAGCACGCAGTAACGTGGCTGGATATGTGTATGTATGCTTTCAGTTTGAATGTGGATTTTGATATACATATATGTGTATATATATATATTTTTTTTTCTTTTCTTTTTCCCCCCCCTGTTAATTAAATTAAGGGTCAGTCATGTCGGTGAAGGTACATCCGTATCCGAATCACAGAATGACGATGAACAAATCAGATTTCTCTACTAAGTGATGTCTGCTTAACTGGGTTCGGTTGCTTGCATTTGGTTAAATTGTTGAATAAATTGTTGAACTTGGAGCTTTTAATAACCCCTCAAAACATTGGACCTAATGTGCCTTGTGATTTCAGCATTATTGGATACATTCACTCATTCATTTTTGTTTTTTTTACATTCTGTCCAAGTGCCATTCATTTCTGATTGAAAGCAATCACAAAACAAAAACAGAGTGGAGACTCCAGTGTCAAATTGTGGAAAATTCTTCTTAAATAGCATTACAATTTAACGGGGTTTCACACTGATATTTGATCACTGAGCCAAAATATAAGAAGGAACTGCTAATTTTTGTATTTTTTAAAAACATTGCTCACTTTTATATGATGAAGAATAAATATCCGAACGTTGGGCCCTGGGGTCTGGTCTCCAGCTCACCTGTAAATATATATCAAGAATGGAATATTACCTAGTGTTGCTTAACAGTGGTTTTTTGTGTTTGATTGTGCTTCTCAGAAGAAGAAAAGAAATCAAGCTTAGCATGTTTTAGCATGTTTGAATTTTTCTAAAGAGAAATGTATAGAGGTTTTTTGCACCTTAAGGAAGAGATAATTAAATAAATTGAACAGTAACGGGTTCTGTGATTGAGAAAACTTGTGTATTTAGTCTGTAAAGTCCCCCGGATATTATAAGTAGACAAATTAAAAAAAAAAAGAATACCTTTTTTAATGCCTTTTCTTTATCGAAGTCAACTGTTGTGTTCTTAGAACAAGCACATACACACAGTCATGTTCAGATAAAGGAACATAACTCGTTAACACGAATTACAAAAATGAAATTTTTTTTTAACAACATTATTGTTTTCCACTGAACTGTCACATTATACAACAGCAAAACATAAGCAGTATGAGTTTGTAGTACAAGATTAAATCAAATGACAGAGTTCTAAAACCTGCTCTGTCTTTACATAAAATAGTTTCTTTTTTTTTTTTTTTTAAACACAACATCAGTGTTTTCTTTTTTAAACTCCATAGAAAATGTGCAAATGAAGTTTTCATGGTTCAGCATCTCGGTTCCCAAACATTTTTTTAAACACACAAACACTTTATTCATTAGCAGGATTTCTTACGTCACATTACCGTTTGTTTGATGAAGAAATGGGAATGGATTTGGCGTTCGAGAGTTCGTATGATCCGTCGACAGGATGAGTGATGGAACAGAAAGTTCTACATCATAATTTACAAGTCGATGTTCTTTCCTTTTATCAAAGTCAGACGATATAAAAAGTGTCTTTTGCGAATGTAGAAAGGAGAAAATTGGTGCTCTACTTAAAAGTTTTGAGTCACTGAACTGCTTCGGCTCAGATAAAACTACTGACATCATTCAGTTTGTGGCGCTTCGCATGGATGGTCTTAAATCATGAGCAGACAAAGTGATAAACGTGGTGCTCTTACAAAATCCCAAGATCCAAATGTGTCACGTCTGCATCCACCATGTGAACTACAGCACTGTAGACTTGATACATCATTTATTTCTCTTTTTTCATTTAATTAGCAAAAATAGCCTTTACATCCTACTGTACATATCAGTATCCTGTATGTAATCACCTGGAATATAATTTCTGGTGCATATTTAAAGTTTCATGCTACAAGCTTGTCTTGGAAAGAATGCACAGCATCGTTTCTCTGTAGTCTGCAGAACATACGTATTTTCCCGTGTACAGTTTTAAACAATACAGCCGTTTTATACTAAATGCAACATACAAACTTGTATGAACAAACATGTGTTTCCTTATAATATGTAAGGAAATGTAAACAGCATGGCAGCTTTATATGGGGCGTCACCACAAAATGAGTCCAGTTATTAAAAAAAAAAAAAGCTGTTTAATAACTCTAATTATAATCAAAATAAGGGTCATTTGTTACTTTTGGGGGCAGCACAGTGGCATGGTTAGCACCACCGCCAGTCAGCAAGATGTCCCATGTTCTCCCTGTTTCATGTTCTTTCTGTGCTTGTATCGGTTTCCTCCAAGTATTCCGGTTTCCTCCCGTAGTCCAAAGACATTCACATTAAGCTCATTGGTTGTCCTAAATTGCCCCTTGGTGTGAGTGTGAGTACGAATAGTTATGTGTGTGTTGCCGTGTGAATGGCCTGGCGAGCTGTTCACAGTGTACATCACCTTCACCCAGTGTCTGCTGAGATAGGCTCCAGCCTCCCCACGACCCTAATAGTAGGATTAAGTATTTCGGCGAGTGACTGATTGTTACATTTGGTATCTAGAGAAATAAGTGAACGTTGAAAAGTTTGAGTAAAGTTTGGAGAAAATCAGTTATAAACTTTGAAGTGTAAACTGAAATTAAGCTGTAGCACATTTATTTGGTGACAAATACGTTATAGATAAAAAATAATAATTAAAAAAAAACTGCATCTGGGCCCTGTTTTCCTCTCTGTTACCTTTCCAACTTTTACCAGAGACAAAATCAATTGATATGGTCTAGTATTGAGTAAGAACACTACAACTGGCAAATGTAAAATTGCAATACACTTGTTTTAGCCACTCAAGACCATAATGTTATTTTAATGTTATTATTTGAAAATATGGCAAAGTATCCTTACAGGGTACATTCATGTCTGTTTACCTCAGCAATTTATTTTTATCATTTTTTTTATTCATTTTTATCATTTATTAATTATTTTTGCCCCACTGAGTGGATTCAGTCCATTATTGCACGGGGGATGTTTTCTGATGTTTACTAAAGGAGAGCATGCAAAACCTATGAAGACAAGCATTTCCAAACTAACAAAGGTACTAATTAGCTTCCGCCCTCAAAGTGGCTGGGGAGCTATAGGAATGGGTTCTGTCCGTTCATCCGTCTGTCACACTTCAGGTTCTGGACATTTACTTGCTGTGTGCTGAAGCTGGGACTTTCAATCTTGGTATGCTCACTCACTACTATGAGTGCTAGGATGTTTGTGTGTGAGTGACCTAGACCTCCATTTTAAGGTCACAGAGGCAAAACTGTATATTAGGTTTCTAGACATTTACTTACCGCGCACTGAAGCTGGGGCTTTTAAACTTGCTAGGCTTGTTCTATATTGGCATATCATGAAATGTTTCTTTCAGCAGGAGCCTCTGAACCCCTGTGGTCTATTTTTTGAGTTTTTTGCAGTTAGTGTTCTAACTTAATATCAGACCAATTTGAAATCCTTTTATCTCTGGTTAAAAAAAAAAAAACCCTGAAAGAAACAGATGGGGAAAGAAAGCAGGTTAAAATACCAGCATTTTCCTTTAAGGCAAGTTTTCATGGCAAAAAAAACAAACCCTAAAACGTGTAACATGCCTGAAAGTGGAGCTGTCAATGGGTGTCCGAGGCTGGAGATGAAAGAGTAGCATGGCTCCTTTAAGGAGGAGGAGATGAATGTGTGCCAATGAAGGAAAGGTTAACTCCGAGTTTTCTTTTCACTGCCTTTCACTATCCAGGTGCCACGTTCATTTGTATCACCTGTCTTGTTAGTTTATTATCCGTTTAACAAGTTCATGTTTCGTGTTGGGCAGCACGGTGGCGTAGTGGTTTGCATGTCCGCCTCACAGCGAGAAGGTCCTGGGTGTGATTCCCGGGCTTTGGAATTTCTGTGTGGATGTTCTCCCAGTTCTTGTGTGGGTTTCCTCTGGGTACTCCGGTTTCCTCCCACAGTCCAAAGACATGCACATTGGGCAAACTGGCTTTTTCAAATTGCCCCTGGGTGTGAGTGTGAATAGTTGTGTATGTATTGCCTTGCAATGGTTTGGTGAGTTGATCAGGGTGTACCCTGACTTCACCCAGTGTCGGCTGACTGAGGATTAAGCAGTTCGGCAGAGTCAGTGATGTTCCGTGTTCCTGTTGATGTTTAGTGTTGTTTTGCTCTGTGAAAGTTTGTCTGCCTACCTGAGTTAGATTGTGTTTTTCAGGCATGGACATGGGACAGCCATTGAAGTCATGTTCCATGCCTATGGGGCTCTGCACTGAAGCGCCGCAGTAATTATTATTATTACATCTTTATCTACACCTCACAAGAACCTTTTGCTACACTGGATTCATTTTGTGGTGAAACGCCCAACATGGAGTCCATATAAGTCCACCTTTCAAATGGAGTGTACATATTTATGAATGCTGACAAAATGTAATAAAGAAAAATAATATATATACATAGCGTGTGCCTATACATACTGTAGAAACGAACACAAAAAATACCTACATGAAGTCGCAAAACTACAGCGTGAAAAACCCAGTTTTCTCAGAGGACTTGCTTTTGATGAATGAAACGTCTCAGCACAGCGCTTTCCTCGGCGTTCACTTCCCTCGCCTGCTAATCCAGTGAAACGCAGAACCAAATATCTGAATCATGTTCTGTTGTCCCACGCTGTGGAAAAAAAAAAAGAAATGTGCTCTTTGTTCCTCTCAAACATTTGAGTCTTTTCTCCGAGTTTAGGTCCGCGCTCTGTGGATGGGGTTAATGCGTTCAGGCTGTTGTGATGGCGTTCAGGTCTTTCATCAAACCCTCTAGATGCGCCATTTCTTCTGACAGCTCATCTGTCCTGTAGGCCTTAGAGAGAGGCATGCAGGGGGAGCGTCGGGGTTAGAGTTATGGCCACGGCAAAGGATGCAGTGTGAGAGGAAAGGAGGAAGTGACAGACATAAAGGATGATGGAGGTAGATACCAGATGAGAGCAGGTAAAGAGGACAGAAATGGAAAAAGGGGAGACTTGAAGACGTATCAATGGAACTGAGGTGAAAAATAAAATATAAACACACACACACACACACACACACACACATTTTGGCAAAGCATTAAGGGTTGATGGGATGGAATTTGATATTAAATACATGAATGTGCCATTATGGATTGGTTATTTATACAAATTAAGGGATTTAGTAAGTAAACAGTTTGAATTAAGCCAAGCAGCAAAACCATGTAAACAGAAACAAAGACAAAAAAAAAAATTAAGTAATAGTTTCAGCACTTAAGGAACAAAAATGATTCAAGTCTTTGAGAAAGTGAGAACTTGTGGAGAAGAACTTACAGAATCTTTCTGCGGCAATAACTTGCTGGTTTCCGATTGGTCGGGAGCACTGGGCACTGTTACAGCTACAGGGGTACGAGCTCTACTCAGGGTGCCAATACATGCGGTCTTCACAGTGGGAACTGAAACAAACAGGCAAAATAAAAAGATTCTGATGACACCTGGGCCAGAAGTGCATCTCTCAGCTGTTGTTGAGGTCACAGAGATCAATCAGACATCACCAGATGTGTTTCCATTCATCTGATTATCATGCAATTTAAAATCATTTAACTTAAAAAAAAAAAAAAAAAAAAAAAAAAAAAAAAAAAGTAATGTAAAGTTAAATAAATAAAGAAAGAAAGAAAGGGGGGGAGCCTCAAATATTTTTTTATATGTGTATAAAAAGGTTTATACATTGACAGGTGTTTTTTCAGATTCAACAAATCAATATTTAAAAAAAAAATGAAATGAAACACTTTCTTGGTATTTAAGTCACATGACATGAGTGAAAGTGCAGTGGAAGTGTGTGTGCGTGTATTTGGGGTGGGGAGGGGGAGTGGGGAGGCATGTTGCAGACCTGGTGGGGGCATGAGCACGGTGCAGGGCAGGGCAGAACTGGGTGTGCTGTGAGTTGACACAGTGACAGTGGGCACAGTAAAGCTCTTCATGGAGTGAGTGGGGTGCATGTGGGCTGTGGGAGGCTTGTAACAGTGTGGCTCATCCTCTTCGATCAGCACCTCTGTGTGCTGCAGATCAGCTGTACTGGGGACCATTGGCAGCTCGGGGGCAGGTGGCTGGGTCCTTACAGATTCTAAACACACCCAGAGGGATGGACATTACAGAATACTGTTTAGTATCACTGACTCAACAAAAGCACAAATATACAGTAGTACAGAATCAAAACAGTAGAACAAAAACAGTTTAAACCATTTAAAACACAAAATCATTTATACCATTTACTGTAATAAACTACAGTAGTTTAAATCAGCTGTTCTTGCCAAAAATATATATATAAATAAAAATTAAAGCTGTTTTCTTTTGGGGAGGCATGGTGGCGTAGTGGTTAGCATGTCCGCTTAGAAGGTTTGAGTCCCAGACTCGGGTATTTCTGTTTGGAGTTTTAATGTTCTCCCCATGCTTGCTTGGGTTTCCTCTAGGTACTCCAGTTTCCTCCCACAGTCCAAGACATGCACATTAGGCTAGTTGCCCCTAATGTAAGTGCAAGCCATTTCTGGAGCCTGTGCTCACAAGCAAGGAATCAACATGAGGCAGCAATGAGCTTAACCTTTAACCTTTGACCCCCAAAACAATAAAAATAATCTCATATCAAAAGCAATAAGTTTCTCATGACAAGAAGATTAACATCGTTAAAAATGTACTCTCACAAGCACGGCTCTTCTTGGCTGGTAACTTCATCTGCACCATAGCGAGAAGTAGTTAACTAGAAATTTTAGAATTTTACCCTTTTTATGGTTAGGTTTTGTATCATACTATTCATTCATAAACAACTCTCTATTATTCCTTCTCTGATGTACAGACTCACAGTAGGCACGGCCTTAAATCGGAGCTCCCCATGAGATTATTTTGGGCTGAGTTTCTTTACTGTTCATAATTACTTAATCATTTTGTTAATGTTTTAAAAGTTTATGCCATGTTCTCCAGATGAAAAAATCAGTACAAGCATTGTCAAAAATATTGTATAAAGTATTTTCATCTGTTGTTGGTAAGACTTTTCTTTTTATTATATTAGTGTATATTCCCGAATAACCACACACATCAAGTTCCTGCCAAAAAGAGAAACCAGCCAATCAGCATCCCAATGCAAAATAGCCAATTAAAAATTGTAATACATAACAGCCAATCAGCATCCCAATACAAAATAGCCAATTAGCATTGCGCAGAATACGAAACCAGATGGAGCTATACAGAAGCTATACAAAATTAAGTCGATGGCTTCTTAAATGGGAGGCTATTTTACCCGACACTGGGTTAAGGCGAGGTACACCCTGAACAGCTCGCCAGACCGTTACAAGGTAACACACCCAACCATTCACAATCACACTTAGGGTCAATTTGGAGTAGCCAGTAGGCCTAATTTGCATGTCTTTGAACTATGGGAGAAAACTGGTGTACCCAGAGGAAACCCACACAAGCACAGGGAGAACATTGAAACTAGAGAATATTGTTGAACATGTCTTGTGTGTGTAATATGTCAGAATAGTATATATCTGAGCAGGAGTCCGAACTAGAATAACGAGAATCATTTGAAACAGTTCAGAGCTGAAGCTGTTATACAGTGACTCTTACCCGTGCTCATACACACGTGTCTCACCTGAAGAAGGTCTGTCTAAATAAGGACCAGAAGAAGAGGGTGTGGCAGGAGCCCTCAGGCTGATCTGGTGATGGAGGTACCCACGTGGTGGAGGGTGATAGTGATGATGATGGTGATGATGGAGGTGGTCAAGAGAGTGGATGGGATGTGCGCTAATCACAGCTGGGAAGTTAGCAAGGCAAATGAGGCAGGTCAACAACACAGATAAACACAAGCTGGAACATGCAGCGCAATGAGACTCCGCACACTCCGCTTAGATGAAATGAAAATGATAAATCAATGACTGAAAGGACGGACGAGTTCCCCAAAGCATCCTCAAACAGTTCAGTTTTTAAAAGAACATTTCTCTGAGCTTACGTTGCGGAGGCTGTGAGTCAAAGGGCATCATTATTTTGGATCTCGCGCCCCTTCTTCCTGCTAGCGTAGACACAGTCTCGTCAACCTCATGACCTGTAAACACACACACACTGCTTTTACACAACCTCCACAAACAAGTTATTCAGAGAAATGGAAATAAAAATAACACAATAAATAAATCATATCCTGACCTTCTTTTTCAGGGTCGTGACCTTTCATTCTGTACACATACTAAAGTATTAATAGTGAAGAGTGCAGGGATGCAAAGGGTCGCTAGGAACAGTGTTGGCAGGAATGACTCTTTCAATTTCTAAATGAATCGCCACTGGTGTAGTGGTTAGCACAAACGTCCTGGGTTCGAGTCCTGGGCACAGGTGTTTCTGTGTGAAGTCAGCATGTTCTCCCCGTGCTTTTGTGGGTTTCCTCCGGGTACTCCAGTTTCCTTCCACAGTCCAAAGACATGCAGATTAGGCTAACTGGTTGTTCCAAATTGCCCCTAGGTGTACATGAGTGTGCGTTGGCCCTGTGATGGTCTGCCGCGCTGTATTCCGCTTTCGCCCAGTGCTGGGTAAGATAGGATCCTGCCTCACCGCAACCTTATTAGGAATAAACGGTCCAGAAAATGAATGAAAGAATGAATATACCTAGAATGATTTGTAAATCCCTGTGACCCTAAAAGAGTAATCGCCAGTGGAGTCATCAAATGATCATGAGCCAGTGCTTGTTCTTTTATACGGTAGAAAAAAGAGCAAATGTTAGATAGATGCTGTACTGGAAAGGCGGCAAGAGCACAAGGAGCTTCACTGCTTAGTCCAGGGGTTCTCTCTCCCCTGGACACGGGCTCCCGAGTGGCACATCGACAAGGTGCGCGACTATCAACCCAGAGATCGCAAGTTCGAATCCGGGTTGATGCCA
>JAQMYF010000007.1:6636791-6664733 GCA_030014195.1 Neosilurus mollespiculum
CTCCCTGGTCGGTGGTGGTCGTGTGATAGGGAAGGCAAAAAGTTGATGGGTGGGAATTGGAAACGACTAAATTAGGGGGAAAAACTGGGAAAAATCCAAAAAAAACCAGAGACACAAAATAAATATCTTCCTACTTCTATCAATTGTTAAAAGTAAGTGTGAAGTTTTGAGTATGAAATGTTAGTCATGAGACCCCATATACCACTGGTAGTTATGACACTACAAAAACAAAAATAATAAAAAATAGAAAATAAAATTAAAAAAACATAAGAAGTTGTGATTCATGCTAAGCTAATCACTAACGCTAACCAATCGGCTCTTCTATTCAGTATTGACTTACTCCACAAAAAACCCCAACAAAATTCATTTATTTGATGATAAAAATGCATTTTAAGTCGTATCCAATTCCCACCCGTCAAATATGGCCACCCTATCACAGGACCACCATTAGGCATAGAGGGTCATAAGCATGCACACGCCCCCTCTGTGACATGCAACGCAACTACTCGCCTCTTTTTGAATTGCTGCTCATACACATTTGGAGGCGGCCTTACACACTCGGAGGGAAAGCGCTATCCACCCCCTTGTACAAATGAGCTCACAGACGCCCATGATTGCCTGGTGATCGCTGTGAGCGACAGGGAAGTGAGCGTATGCCATCCCTTCCTCCTGTGAGAGCCCCCATGCACTTCAGGTCACGGATCGCTGTGGTATCAACCTGGATTCGAACTTGCGATCTCCAGGTTGATAGTCATGCTCCTTGTCGATGTGCCACTCGGGAGCTCTAAAAATGCAAATTTTACATTTTTTTCCCAAGCATTTGATGTTTTGTTTTTCCACCAAACAACTTTATTGGCCTACTGCGAGGAACACGCATCCAGTACTTGTTGTCTCCTGATGCCAGTGACCACGGAAGAGGCTATCGAGACTGGTATGCAGCAACCGGAAGTATGGCTCATTTTCCATTCTAAGTACATGAGGATAAGACCTTTTTTTAAGAATTTAAATGAAATAATAAAACATTATATTTCTTACAATCCAGTGGATAGAATAAAACAGCTATTCCACTCACTCTAATTCTAATCCACTAACTACTAACTATCTTTCCTGTTTGCTTGTTTATTTACTATAAATGAGATTGTCTGTGCTTTATATTAAGGAATTCCATTATACTTTGAATTAACTTTTTTTTTTTATTCTGTTCTCAGTATATAGTTTGTGGTACCTCGGTAGGTGTTTTGTCTTTGGTGTGCCGCCTCACTACTGGAGGGCTCATGTGTGCTGCGGGGGATGGGAGTCTCCGTCATCACCACATTAGGCTCGGGTGATTTGTCTATAGACTTCATCTCCAGTCGCTCGTGATGGATCCACAGGTCTGGAGGCTTCAGATCTTTAGAGGTGCTTTTATACTTGTGAGATGCGTTACTGGACTTAGTGGCAGCGCGCTTCCTACAGAGGAAAAAAACACAGCCAAGTACAGATTTATTGACAGAGCATGTACATCGAAGTGTGTTGTGTATGTCTCATCTAAATGTGTTGAGAAGAGGTGCGCAAACACACTTTTTCTGATGTGATTTGGAGTGGCGTGTACACAGGAAGGCACCCACTACCAGAGTGATGATGGTGAGCGCTCCCACCGAAACGATGATGATAATCACCAGGATATGATTCTCTTGACTGCCTGTGATTCCTGGCTTATCTGTGCAAGAAAGATAGAGGAGAGAGAGTTAGGGACAGAAAGGGGAGATAGATAGAGATGGAGGAAGGATGGGATGGAGAGAGTGGGATGGAGGGATAAGGTGTGAGAGAGAGAGAGAGAGAGAGAGAGGGAGGGAGGGAGAGAATGAGAGATAGGGAAAGAGAGAGAAAGAAAGTGTATGTGTGAGAGAGAGAGAGAGTGAAAGAGAGAGAGAGAGAGAGAGAGAGAGAGAGAGAGAGGACGTGAGCGAAAGAAAGAGTTAGGATTATATGTGTTTGTGTGTGAGAGAACAAGAGATAGAGAAAGTGTGTGTGTGTGTGTGTGTGTGTGAGAGAGAGAGAGAGAGAGAGAGAGGAAGTGAGAAAGAAAGAGAGGGAGGGAATGAGAGAGGGTGAGAAAAAGGGGGGAGAGAGAGAGACAGGGGAAGTGTGAAAGAGGAGAGTAGGTGAGAAAGACAGGGAGAGAGAGAGAGAGAGAGAGAGAGAGAGAGAGAATGAGAAGGAGAGAGGGAGGGAATGAGAGGTATAGGGAGAGAAAGAGGGAGTGAGTGAGAGAAAGAGGGAGGGAATGAGAGAAAGGGTGAGAAGGAGGAGAGAGAGAAAGACAGAAGGAGTGAAAGAGAGGGTGAGACAGAAAGAGAGAGAAAGAGCGAAAGATAGAGGGAGTGAGTGAATGAAAGAGAGAGGGGGGAATGAGAGAGGGTGAGAGAAGGGAGAGAGTGAGAGAGAAAGACAGGAGTGAAAGAGAGAGGGAGAGAGAGAGAGTGAGAGTGTATATGTAACAGTGTGTGTTTACACACCTAAGGAGGATCCAAATCCATGATCAGGAAGTGGTGAACGTCCACCTGGCTTCCCCTGAAATCCTACTGACAGCAGGGTTAAAGAGTTATTTCTTATATGAGCAGAAACGAGAGAGAGAGAGAGAGAGACACGGACACAGAGAAGAGGAAGTTGAAAGGTTACCTTGATCACTTGACATTTTGTCAGACGGCTCGGCTGTAAGAATCATACAGAAGGCGGTGAGAGGAAGTGAGAAGAGTGTAGTTATGACTCAGCAGCAGGTAATGCTGACAGACTTAAATACAATGTGTGAATTTATTTTGGCTGTGACATCAATTTTCTGGTAAGCATTTTCATTTCCAAGTGCCAAAATCATTTGTATCCTTTCAGGATATTTAACCTTCTCTAAATGGCTTTCAGGGCGGTCTGGTTGTACCTTTGGGTGTGCGGAAGTGCACCGTATCAGAGAGCGGCCCCATGCCTTTCGAGTTGCGTGCCTGGATCTTAAAGTAATACGTGGTGTCTAGTGTGAGCTCCTGGATCTGGTGGGTCAGTCTGTTTCCCATCACTGGCTCTACAACCCAGTCATGAACCTCGGCATTCATGTCCGTACTGTAATATATGATGTAGCCTGGAGGAAGAGGTAAAAAAAACACAAAAACCAAGAAGAGAAAATAAAACAGTTTTAGGGAACAGTTGTTGGGGAGTCAGTGTTGAAAGCTGTGAATTCTGGTGCTACCTGTGATTTTGCCGTTAGCCTCTGATGGTGGCTGCCAGTTGATGTTGATGGTGCGTGGACGACCTTCTTTACCGACTACTGTGACGTCTTTAGGTGCGGATGTGGGGACTGAGAGGACAAAAATCTGTAACTACACAACTCCAAGGTCCTTATAAGTCATTTTTTATTTATAGTGATCATAAAAACGTAAGGTTTTTTAACACTGAGGATGATGTGCAGGCCTGGGAAAATCTTTTTTGCTCAAATCCTGATATTTTTCATTAGTTCTGAAATCTACAGAGGGGCGGCACAGTGCTGTAGTGGTTAGCACGTCCGCCTCACAGCAAGACGATCCCGGGTTCGGGTCCCGAGCATGGCGAGGGCGTTTCTGTATGGACTTTGCATGTTCTCCCTATGCTTCTGTGGGTTTTGTCTGGGTACTCCAGTTTCCTCCAACAATCCAAAGACTGCATGCACATTAGGCTAAATGGATGTTCCAATCTGCCCCTAGGTGTGAATGTTTGTGTATGTGTTGGCCCTGCAATGGTCTGGCGAGCTTTTCAGGGTGTTCCCTACCTTCGCACAGTGTCGGCTGAGATAGGCTCCAGCCTCTCCACAACCCTAATAGGATTAAACGGTTCGGTAAATGAGTAAGTGAGTAAAATCTTCAGGCTTACCAGAAATAATTTCTTTGCATTTTTAAATATGTAAGAGTATAAAGAGAGAAGAGTCCAGTGAAAGACACCTCACCTTACCTCTACATTTAACGTTCAGGTCATACAGACTTTGCTTCTGTATATACACCACAACGGATATGGAATGAAGCTGTCTAGATGTGATTTAAGTGTAGACTTTCAGCTGTAATTTAAGTGATGTAACAAAATTACTGCATAAAGTATTGCATTTCCGCCATTTTAGCATATAGTCCCTCCATGTTCAGAGGCTCAAAAGCAACTGAACAACCTAACATACGGTATGTATAAACATAAGGATTGTTTTTAAGTCGGGCAGCATGATGGTGTAGTGGTTATCATGTCTGACTGACAGAAAGAAGGTCCTGGGCTCGAGTCCCGGGCTCAGCAAGGGCGTTTCTGTGTGGAGTTTGCATATTCTCCCTGTACTTGCATAGGTTTCCTTTGGGTACTCCGGTTTCCTCCCACAGTCCAAAGACATGCACATTAAGCTAAATGACTGTTCTAAATTGCCACTAGGTGTGTTGTGTGTTGGGGCTGCGATGTTCTGGTAAACTGTTCATGGTGTACCCTGCCTTCGGTCAGTGTTGGCTGAAAAAGGCTCTAGCCTCCCTGTGAGCCATGTGGGATACATTACCAGGCCTTTACTGTTTCTGCCTTCAGTTGCTGCATGTTTATGGGTCTTTCTACCTTCACTTCTGACTTCAGTAAAAGCAGCCTCAGTTGAGTTGACTGACTCAGCCGCTGAAGATTATCCCATATCTATGCCTTAACAAGCTGTTAAGTTGCTTTTGTTGTATATTTTGAGTCATTAACCCTTTGTACTGTGAAGTTCCTTATTATCAGCTTTGCAGCATTTGACTGAATCTGACAAGAAAGTATAACTCTACAGACTCCAGAATTCATTGTTTCTTCTCTCAGCAGCCACATTATCAAAAAACACTAGTGACCCTGTTCCACCGGCAGCTGTACATGCCCATGCCATACTGAACAGATGATGTGGTATACATCGGATCATGAGTTGTTCCTCTTCCTCTCCATACTCTTCTCTATCCCAGGAATTTTGGGCCTTTTTGTTCCTGTTATGAGTGGTTTTCACCCTTTCTGTAAACCCTCTGTATTTTCATTGCCAGGCATCTTTTGATTTTTGACCCAGACACTGATACACCTTCCTCCCTAGAAATGTTCATAACTTATCTAGATGTTGTGTATGGGGTTTTTTACCCCCACCATAAACAGAACTCCGCAGTCATCTATTTTAGTTGTATCATGTTGTCTCCCAGGCCTTTTGGTGTTGCTGAGCTTGCTAATGTATTTTAAGTCTTTTTAAGAATATACCAAATTCTGCTATCTTTCTGATAGGTTAATTTTGGTTTTCATTATAATGATGACCTTCGTCTCTTGCATCAACATCCTTCTTGGATGTCAGATGAAGAGTTCCTGTGAACAGTTATTAAATGCAAATTTAAACATTTAAAATCAACTCCTGGGCTGTTATCTGCTTCATTTGTCATGAAATAATGGGGGATCAGGCCATAAATGCTTGACAGTCAACAGTCCAATTATTTTTGAGCCTGTAAAAATGTGACCTTTGTGTAAAAAAGACTGAAATTTTTAAAAGCAATGAATGCAATGCTTTAATAAATCCCTTTAAGTAAAGTAGAAAGTCTACACTTTAATCAAACCTTGACTGCTTTATTCTAAGTGCACTGTGATATACAGTGGGGAAAAAAAATCACAAAAATTGCGACACTGTCCAAATACCTAAGTGGGGCCGGTGGCGTAGCGGTTAGGGTGCCAGGCATCGATCGAGAGATCATGGGTTCGAATTCCCATTGGACCCCCACCGTGCTAAGACCCCTGGACAAGGTCTTAACCACAAGAGTGCCTCTGTCCACCCAGCAGTATAAATGGGTACCAGTAAAAATACTGTGAAGGTAACCTGCAATGGACTAGCGCCCCATCCAGGAGGAGTTGAACTCCTAGTCACTTCACGCTACAGAAACCGGGGACAAGCACCGGCCTGATGAGCCACTACTTTTATTATTTTTTATTATTACTATTTATTATTATATTTTTATTTTATTATTATTGTTATTATACTTTTATTATTGTTATTATTATTATTATTATTATTATTATTATTATTAGCTTGGAGAAGGTTTGCACTCTCTGAGTACCCTTCCGGTTATGCTAAAGAGAAATGCAAGGAAGCCTTCCAAACTCTTTTGTTACACATGAACATATGTGTGTTTTCATTATCAGGGGTTTTTTAACTTGCATTTTCATCAATTTTAGGAATTTGGTAAAATCTGTTTAATAGTTTGTATTAGCCAATTTGAAAAAAAAAATAGAAATCTCAAAAATAATACGTCAATCCACACGATTGCATGCATAACAGAAACAGACTATGCATACAAGCATTCATTACGTTTAGGATAACTTCCTTTTAATATTGACTAGCGTTGAGGCTTTTCATCACACTACAGTGATATAATTTAATTTACACCTCAAAAAAACCCCATTCAAATCTGCAGTACCTCTTTTATTATGTAATGTCTTTTTATTATGTAAATGTAAACAATTTAAATGATGGCAGCCATCTGTACAGAGGGTGTAAGTGCTCTGCTCTATTTTGATAATTAAGTAACACTTCAGGGGCGTTTCAGACATTTTGGCAAACAGTATCTAATTATTATTAAATTAAATTTGAATTACGAATTAATTTAGATTATGTCCATAATCCAGCAATGATTTAACACATCATTAATTAATGTGTAATTAATTTCGAGATTGGAGATCATACACTGATTTATACAATCATCTTTCCATATTGTTCTGCATACTTTTGACAGACAGTTTGAATTTGTTCCATTTTATTTTTGGTTTTCCAGTATATTTGGTTGCTGTGACATATAATAAGATTTTCCCAGACCTCCACACACATTTGAAAAGATATTTAGAGGGGAAAAAACCCTCGAC
Source organism: Neosilurus mollespiculum (assembly GCA_030014195.1). NCBI lineage: Eukaryota > Metazoa > Chordata > Actinopteri > Siluriformes > Plotosidae > Neosilurus > Neosilurus mollespiculum. The sequence goes on from JAQMYF010000007.1 coordinate 6,643,662, forward strand.
TGGTAGTATAATGTATGCTGTTTGTGCCAAAGATAGTAAAGGCTGAGTGTGGGTATATTCAGCAGGTTGAGATTCAATGGGCATGCGAGTCCTCTGTGACGTTCTTACGTGTCTCCATGGTGGTGCCATGAGCAGTCATGCTCCAAGTGCTGCTGCGCCGACCCTTGGTCACCATGACTGAGAACTCATATAGTGTGTTGGGCTTCAGGTTTGTTACTATGTATGTTAGAGTGGTAGCGTTGGCAACCTGTACACATAGCCAGAATACATGAGAATCAAACAAAATCCTTGGTTAATATGTTAAGACAGTATTAGATCTAGGCTTAGTTAGACCAGGTAATCTAACATGATTATAGTTAAGATGGTACTTAATTACACAGCCTTGAGCTCTATTTTTATGATTTAGAAGCAATTTGAACACTTGCCCACTTGGAGGCACTGTAAGCCTTTTAAGAAACTGATGGAACGTGGCGCTCTTATGAGTAAGCTTAAGAAATTCCTGATTTCTTTTTCTTTTATGAGTTTTTTTTAACTTTACCTAACACACCCCTGTGAATAACCACAATAAAGCTTTTCTTTCCTGTGTGTCTGCATTGTAGTACCTTATATTTGGTGTTGGCTGGTATGTTAGTCTTCCAGCGAACTGTGTAGTATCTGGAGTCAGTGATCTTCTGGCTTTTGGAAAGTGAGTTATCAGCCCAAGAGACTTTGATGGCATCGTGGCTGATAACGGAGGCCTGTACGCCCACTGGGGGAAGCATGGGAGCAGGCTCGGGTGCTGGGGTGTAAGGGGTATGATGGTACATTTTAAATAAATCAATATCTGGCTCTATGGAATCTGGCAGCAGCAAACATGGTATTTAAATGTGAAAAAACAAAAAAAAAAAGGAACATGCAATGGATGCAAAAAATAAAAAAGCATCAGCAACATAACAATGGAAGATGTGTGAGGTTAGGAGGGTGACATGGAAGTTGAGGTGAAGATGAATGCAATGTCAGGGGGGCAAGAAGAAAAAGAGAGATAATATTAGAGCAGGAAAACCAATCCTCACTGTAATAGAAAAGAAAATGATTACATCAGAATTTAAAAAAATTACAAGTCTCTCACAAGAATCCTAAAACTACTTTATGATACTGTATATAAGGTGAGAAGAAATGGTGGCACAGTGGCGTACTGGTTAGCATGTCTGCCTCAGTTTGCATGTTCTCCCTTTGCTTGTGTGGGTTTCCTCTGGGTACTCCAGTTTCCTCCCACATTTCAAAGACAGCCACATTAGGTTAATTGGCAGTTCCAACTTGCCCCTAGATGTGAGTGTGATTGGTTGTTCGTGTTGACCCTGTGATGGACTGGCGAACTGTCCAGGGTGTACCCTGCTTTCGCCCGCAGTTAGCCGAGATAGGCTCCAGCCTTCCTGCGGCCCGAGTAAGATAAAGCTGTTCGGCGGAAAATGAAATGAAAATGAAATCATATCGGATGCTTTCTTTGCACAAACAGCATTAACATTTAAGTTCGTCTGTCAACTAGCAGTTTATTTCTAGGTCAGGGTTAGCTGATGCGATGCTATGCTATGCTCTCACATCTGTCCCTAAAGAATTTCCAAACGTCTGAGGCGAGTTGATGTTAGCCATGACAGGTCAGCAGGGGTTCCTGCAAGAGTGCTCTTTCTTCCTGCCTCTTTGCCACTCTTTTCTAGATCAGGACAGGAAGATGCCACAAGAGTACTGGGAAAGGAGAACAATCGGGTTCCTGATCACCTGGCCCTGCACTCATACAGTCAAAGGAAATTAGGAAATTTTTTTATATGCACAAAAATCGTACTGAATCTCCAGACCAAAGTTCTGGCATCCCTACAAACATATTTTACTCAAAATCATTAAAAATGGAGTATCTGTATGCAGTGATGTGTTTAGAAATGCATTACAGGTTTTACTTTTATACTCTGAGTACATTTTAAAGCCTGTAATTGTTTACTTTTACTTGAGTAAAGACGATGAAACGGCGGCACAGTGGTGTAGTGGTTATGACACCCACCTTAAAGATAGGTCCTGAATCAAAGTCCCGGACTTCTGTGTGAATTCTGCATGACTCCCCATGCTTGCGTGGGTTTCCTCCGGTTCCTCCGGTTTCCTCCCACAGTCCAAACACATGCACATTAGGCTAATTGGCTGTTCCAAATTGCCCCTAGGTGTGAGTATGATTGTGCTGCCTTGTGGTCTGTTCAGGGTGTACCCCGCCTTCGCCCAGTAAAGCCTGAGTTCGGCTCCAGCATTCACATGGCACTAATAGGATTAAGTGGTTCAGCAAATGAGTGAGTGAGTGAGTGAGTGAGCGAAGACGATGAAACAGTATTTCTTTTTTTTAAACAGCTATCTATAATTTGAAGACCTTTGCCTGATTCTGTGACATGTTGAATTTAAGAAGCAGGTTCTACTAATAACCTATCAACCCAACCACTCACCTTATATTATATTTCTTTTTTAATAAGCCACTTGCTTTGCTCAGAGAAAAGCTGAATTATAATATAAATATATTATTGAGTGCTGTATACCTGATTGAGGCCTGGTGATGGCGCTCTCGTACACAGGTATTCCCTCACCCATGTTGTTAAAAGCCTTCAGCATAATCACATAGTGCGAGCTCGCGTCTAGAGAGGCAGACACCAGTAAATAAATCAGTGTCTCAAAACACACGTATCTTTCATTATACAGATCCTCCTTCAAATTACTCAACCCATTACTTTAAAGGAAATCTACAAACATGCTTTTATAGCAGGTCATCATGTGAAGTACTGTGATTAGGAAAATTACCCATAATGCAATTAGAGAGTAAGAAGCTCACCCAGGTTTTCGATATTGTAGTAGCGCTGTTTGTAGTCCACTTTAATGGTCTGGGAGTGAGGACTGCCTATACCATAGCCAATGCTGTAGCCTCGCACCACTACGTCCTGGTTTTCTGGAGGAGTCCAACTCACCACAATGCTGTTCACCAGTGGGCGTACATGCAAGGAACTGGGCACTCCAGGTACATGGGATTCTGGAATACAATGCAAGTGAAAGTGTTTGGGGGCAGAGAAAGAGAAAGTGTGACAAGTCAAGTTTAAGCAGTAGTGAATATAAAGTGAAGTTACAGGTTTCATATTAGTAAAACGTGCAGCTCTTGAGCATCAGTAAGTCTTTGTGTTTCGCTTCTCCGCTGTTGACTAAAGGTCAATAAATAAATAAATAAATAGATAGATAGATAGATAGATTCCCCCTGCTTTTGCCAACTCCGTTCTGGAGCGAAAGCAGGAAGGGTTAACACTGGGTTTTGTATCCAGCGTCTTTCACTAGCTGATTTCTGCATTCATTTCTATCACCTGTCTTGTCAGTTTATTTATCCATCTAATGCGTTCATGTTCCGTGTTCCCATTCATATTTTGCGTTGTTTTGCTTCATGAAAATCTGTTTTTTTTATTCTGTGTGAGTCTGAGTGGTGGTGTATGAGCCTCTATTTTGTGGGTTTTGGCTTCGATATACATCATAAATCTTTTTATTGCTGACAATCACCATGCAAGTCAGCAATACATAACAGCCAGTCAGCATCAACTCAGTGAAGAGGCAGCCTTACTGGGTTTCCTATGGTGAGCATGTGTGGACATGGGACAACCATCCAAGCCATATTCCATGGAGCTCTGCTCTTTCTGTTTAGCTGATCTGCAGGAAGGATTCTCCATGGACAAAGTACATCTAATCTAATAATGTCTGACTGTTTAAACAACTTCTGTCCCATTCCAGCTATTCTGAAGTCACACAACTGTTTACAGCAATGAAATGATTCTGAAAACATGTAAAAGAGGGCACAGGTCTTGGTTTGTCAAATCAAAGTCCCTGGAGACTCCTCACAATCCCAAGACAGCTCAACTAGAATATTGGCCACTTGGTCTACCAAATCAAAGCACTGAAAAAATCTTTTCGTATTGGAACTCAAACTGGTTCTGAAGAGTCCTTGAGAAGTAGGTGTGGACGAGATCTAGCTGTTCCTCAGCATCTACTGTCATGGTGCACAAGCCAGATGGTACTCTGACTTTCTGTATTGATTCTATCAGCTTAAGAATGTGCCTATGACCTTCATCTACACTACTGAGAAAACGGAGAGCTTGTCCCAGGTTTTCAGGTAGGATTTTGAATTCAGACCCGTTTTCTATGCCAACCTTAAGTCAAATGTTTCATTGTGAATGAAAAATGGTGGTTATTATTTCATCATTTTGCTCTAGAGGTTAAAATGGTGGTGAACATAATGCCAATTTCTCAGTTTAAGGGGATATTTCCATAGAATATAAATAAGAAAATGGGATACAGGAACATGCACCTTGTTCCGATCATCTGACTGAAACCTTTAGACGGGGACAAAATAAAAAAATAAACAACTCCACAGGTTGTTATTGAGTACAGTGGAGAAGAATCGGTACTTAAAAGCCAACAAGAAATTCTGTGCCCCAATTTCCACTAACTCTGCCAAGTATTGTATTGTGAATTATGGTTTTGTCCTCCCATAAGGTTGATCACTGACATCAGTTTGGCTTAAAACATTAAGGAGGAAGAAAGGAAGGAGCTGAAGTGGTGCCAGGGGGCAGGAGTGCGCAACATTTTCAGGCTGTGTAAATTGCCTAAAGTGTTGAAAAAAAACAAAAATGAAAAAGGGCAGTTGTGGCTTAGTGGTAAAGGTGATGGGTTACTGATCCAAAGGTCAGCGGTTCAATCCCCACTATCACCTCTGTTGGGCCCTTGCGCAAGGCCCTTAATTGCTCAGTTGTATAAAAATTATAATTGTAAGTTGCTCTGGATAAGAGCGTCTGCCAAATGCTGTAAATGGAAAAAAAACAAAACAAACAAACATAAAAATGTAGCATGCAGTGTTAATCTTGTTTTAAACTAGAATTCTGTCAGAAATTCTTTGAGCCTTCTGACAAATCATAGAACTTCACACAGAATGACAAATGCACAACATTTAAGCTATAAAAATACTGAGCTTTCCTTTCAACCAATTACAGGAGAGAGCGCTGTCAGAATCTTTCACGACTTCAGATCTTAAAGTTCAGCTTTATAGACTCCAGAGCACAGAGGAGGAAAGCGCTGAATTATTCAGCACGACTTTCAGTATTGATGAGCTACATTCTACCTGCGCACCTTCATTATATCTGTGTTTAATAAAGTCGTGTTTGAAAAACTTTTAAATGCTAGGCAAAACAACACATTCATCAATCAGTAAACACAATGTGTACACCTGGATCTACTGGGAGGGAAGCGGTGTAGGGATATTGGTCACGGAGAAGAGCCAGGTTTCAGAAACATTTTTGCTGATTAGTGCTTAGTCAGTGTTTACCATGAGGGAACACGCACATTTCTAAACCTCACAGCGAGATTGTGTTTGTCAGCAATTTGCTTACCATCCAAATCATTCTCGAAGGTCTCGGTAGGGATCCACTCGCTTGCCGGACTGGTGCCGTTGACCGTCATGGCTGACAGCCGGAATAAGTATTCGGTTCCACTTTCCAAACCTGCAGCAAGACGCAGCAGAAACTGAATCTTTTATTTTATTCGACTTTTTTTTTTTTTACTTGATAGTGTAAACAACAATCAATTTCCATTTTTAAGAAAAAGCAGCATGTGTTCAACTATTCAGAAAAAAAATACACATACATCACTCATTTGCCAAAACAACTAATCCTACTAGGGACACAGGGGGGCTGGATCCTATCCCAGCCGACAATGGGCGAAGGCAGGCTACACCCTGAACAGCTCGCCAGACCATTGCAGCGCAACACACACAACCATTCACAATCACACCTCAGGTAATTTGAAACAGCCAATTAGCCTAATGTGCATGTCTTTGTACTGTGGAAGGAAACTGAAGTACCCTGAAGAAACCCACACAATCATGAGGAGTACAAGCAAACTCCTCAAAGAAATGCCCTCGGTGAGCCCGGGACTCAAACCCAGGACCTTCTTACAGAAAAAGGACTAAAAATAAAAACAATTTTTAAGATTATGCACCACTGCATCGACATTTATCTATTCGTCTACCTATCTATCTACCTATCTATCTATCTATCTATCTATCTATATAGAAAAGAGAATACATGTCTTTTGGGTATAATGTGGCAGGTAGTCATTTTCAACCTACCATCAAAAAGCTGAAAGAGCTGATTTGTTATAATTTCAACCGCATCTCCTTTCCTCCCAGCTTTCCTGTAGCGGATCTTATAACCTGTCAGCTCTCCATTCTGCATGCTGGGAGGAGGAGGCTGCCATCGTACCATAATGCTCTGTGGTACAAAAACAAAAGAGAAAATAACTGAGAATAAGGACGAAAATTTCATTAAAAATAAATCATCCGTCTCAGGGAGTCCTAGTCTCAGCATGAAGATGGTGAGAAACATTCCTGTTCACTTTTTTCCCCTTATGTTGACTGACATCCTCTTCTTGAATTGATTATTAGTTTACAGAAAATACCTGTAATTGCAGCCTGTCATTTCAGACATGGTTCTATCTGTACACTGCAACGTGTGAAATGTGCGCCACTTTATTCTGCTCTCATTCCAAAGCTAAGATGAGCAGAACAGAAGTTAGTAGATGTGTCTTTATTCATTCATTCATTCATTTCCTGAACCGCTTAATCCTAATTAGGGTCGCGGGGAGGCTGGCGCCCATCTCAGCCGACTATGGGCGAGGGCAGAATAACACCTGGACAGCTTGCCAGGCCATCACAGGGCAGAAACACGCTGCAACACTACTCTTTTCAAACGACAGCAATGGTTCTTTTACATGCCTCTCACCTTAGACAGTGAGACACATGGCTGGCCTTTGATAACCCAGTTAGCAACACTGGGGGACATCAGTGACAGCCCGCCTATAGTGGGGCTTATATCCAGTCTTCTACAGCATATTAACTATTCTGGTATCATTTGCATCATGCATGTTGTAGATGTAAGACTCTTTGTATCTATGTTTAGACACAAAGAATCTGAACTAAATATTATCGCTGCCTTGAGGTTGCCTAAAGATGCTGATGCATATTAATGAGCGCGTGTAGCTTGGTTTTCATAGTGGGAAGAAATCAATGAGCTCTGACTGCTAGACAAAGATGAGATGTTCACTAGACATCTCAATGTCTTACATGAGTGCTGGCCACCTATACTGTCACAAAATAATAATAATAATAATAATAATTTTAGTTAATTGTGTCACACAATCACAACACTTACCCTCGAGTTCAGGACTTCGATTGAGATATTCTGAGGTGCAGCGCTGGGTACTGCAAACACCAATAACACTGTTAGCATTACAGTACTCTATAATTAGCAATTATATGCTGAAGGTGAGGTGGATGTCGCTGACTTATATTGAATTCAGAGACATCCTGCAAGCCTGGGGCAAATCACTATTGTAGCATATACTACACATGCACATAAAAATCAAACTAAATCACATTTTGGGGGTTCATTTATACATAAATTAGCCATGACAAAGGCAGGGGAACGCCGCACGCTCTGTAATAGTGTCTTTTTTTTTAATAAGAAAAAGTTTTGGTATATAATACACAGAAACACAACAAAATCAAACTAAAACGAGATTTTTCTGGTTTATTTTTCTATTTTTTAAAGCATGATAATGATGACGCCGCCTGCTCCAACCGACTTTCAAATCAAGATTATTCACTTGGGATATTGTTTAATAACCCTGAGATAGCAAATCAATCAAACTGTGCATTCTTGTGTAGTATATACAGATAAACCATGACTGTCGGGGTAGGACTGTCTGTCAACAGTTTTCAATACAATACAATAACAATAGTTTAACAAAAGAACTTCCAAAAACATAAAATTTGGGTTATATTTGGGATTCCTCAGTGTGTGTGCGTGTTTGTGAGACGTGTGAGATATGAACAAGGATGGCTAGAGCGAAATCGCTGCATGTGAGTGAGTCTCTGGTACAACATGAAAAAACGATGAAAGTTTTTCGTTTTCACTCTCTAACAACTATCGAATTTATGTTTCTTCTCTCTACATTTCTTTCCCAGCTGTACTACACCACCCGCCACTTTCTCCCTGTCTTCCCTACGGTCCTATGGTGCCAATATGCATTTTTAAAACCTCTCTCTTTACCCTAAAGGAATAAAAAGCTCAGTGATCAGTAAGCATCAGGTTGAGCCTTATTACAGTTGGGTAAAACACACAATTAATTCTTGCTTGTAAATGCCAAGGTAGATTGTCATGTCATGTTATTTTCTATAACACTTTACAGGGACACTGGAGTCCATCCCAGCTGACTTCGGGTGAAGGCGAGGTACACCCTGAACAGCTGACCAGACCATCGCAGGGCAACACAGACATAAAACCATTCACAATCACATTCATATCTAGGGGCGATTTGGAATATGTGCATGTCTTTGGACTGTGGGAGGTAACCGGTGTACTTGGAGGAAACCCATGCAAGCATGAGAACATGCAAACTCCACACGGAAACACCCTTGTGGTGACCTTCTTGCTGTGAGACTGTAGAGCTAACCACTACGGCACCGTGCCACCCAAGGTTGATTGTTTAAGTGTAATATTGAAAGATAAACAAACAAAGAACAACAACTGTATTGATATATTTAATGAGAGAGCTAAAAGAGTGTGTGTATTAAGTCATTCATTCATTCATTTCTGAACCGCTTATTCCTAATTAGGGTCGCGGGGAGGCTGGCGCCCATCTCAGCCGACTCTGGGCGAGGGCGGGGTACACCCTGGACAGCTTGCCAGGCCATCGCAGGGTATTAAGTCATTAAAGTCAATAAAACTAGGATACCATCAGAAAGGGTGCGAACGCTCAGGTCGTCAGTAGACACTCCAGGTCCATGCTTGTTGTAAGCCACGACTCTTAAACTGTACTCTGTGTATTTCTTCAGTCCGGTCATTGTGTAAGACAAACCTACAACATCTATGTCCTGAAAGAGAAATAAAAACACTTAGAAAAACACACAGTGACATATAATCAACTTCCTTCAACCTTAATTCCAAGGTCTGACCTGTTCCACATCTTTTCCTTTCTCACTGTAGTAGAGTTTGTAAGTTTGGATCTCCCCGTTTCCTGTGAATGGTCTCTCCCAGGTCAAAGTGACAGTAGTGGGTGTAACGGACACAGCCTGTAGATTGGGAGCAGGTCCTGGTACCTGCACTGGAAACCCCAAAATGAAGGAGAAGGTTATTCAGGAAACACAGGCTTCTAAATATACGGAATATTGTATCTATAGGTTGCACGTTCCTATATTTTTGGAGCATTGCTGCACAGAATAGTTCTGAAAAAAATAAAAGGCTTCATTATGGCATAAAAGTACGTCTCTCATCCTGATTCTCGAACTGAATCTAAACATTGAGATCTTTCTTCACATTTATTACATCACAACTTACACATCTTCAAAGTGCACATCAGCTTCAAACGTTTTACTTGATGCAGCTCTACATTTGCCTTTCATTGCTTTTGTTTGACTGCTGGCTTCTCCTCCATACTGATATTTTACAGGCTTTTAAGGAAAAAAGTGACATTTCCTCCCACCGCAGAAAGCTTCTTAGAATGGCAGGCATGCATGGAAAGAGGCAACGAATCCAGTGATTGTTGTACAGTGCGCAGCTCACAGATTTCCACTCCTGATCAGTGTGGAAATGTGGTTTAAAACCACCATTTGGAAACAGCCATCTCAGTCTAGATGTGCTGACCTAGAATCAAAACTGTTTACTGACAAATCAACTAGAACTAGAAAGCTACCTGGATCCTGACCATGATGGAGTTGAACACAAAAATGTTAAAGTTGCCCCTATCCCTCAATGGTAAAGAATCCTTTAAAAAAATTCCCAGATCTGGATTGTGATCTAAATCACCAACAAAATCCAATGGAGTGTTAAATGAGTGTTGGAGAGTGCAAACCCTTGCCAAGCTAGAAAAAAAATTACAACAGAAGGTGCACAGCACCCCTGCTGGGCCTGCCGTAATACCACATTCCCAAAAAAATCTTTGGGAAAAAAATTTGATTATCTTCAATACCTAATGGAGTCTTCCTTCTCCAAAGCCCCACCTCTGGTACAAATTTTATATAAATCCATACATTTGCAAAATCCGCAACATTTTATATGAAGTTGCTAACAAACAAACACACAGCCAAACAAATAAACGGTGACCACATCATAATATATATATAAAACTTTGAAATGTAGATAAACGTAGCACTTCACTAAACAACCTTTCATTTATTAATTTTCTAAGCCGTTTAATCCTAGTTAGGGTCGCATGGAGGCTGGTGCCTGTCTCAGCCGACTCTGGGTGAAGGCAGGCTACACCCTGAACAGATCGCTAGGCCATTGCAGGGCCAACACAGATAAAACCATTCACACTCACCGTCACACCTAGGGTTGAGTTGGAACAGCCAAGAAGCCTAACACGCATGTTTTTTTACTGTGGGAGGAAACCAGAGTACTCAGTGGAAACCCAGGGAAGAGAAGCACGACCTAAGCAAAACCTATGCCGTCTCGCTGCGAGGCAGACGTGCTACCCACTACACCACCGTGCCGCCCACTAAACAACCTTTTTTATTTATTTACTTGATCCTTTTGAACTGTTACGATGCAGGTATGTCATGTATGTGTTTTTAAATTGTGTAGTTTAAACTTCCATTCTTGGGTCCTTGTGCTACATATATGTATTTATAGTAATCACTTGTAGTCCTTTTTTTTAAGTCATGAAGGCCAAACGGCCAAAACTCTCACTCACTCATTTGCCAAACCACTTAATCCTACTCGGGTTGTGGGAAGGCTGGCACCTGTCTCAGCCGACACTGTGCGAAGGTGGAGTACAACCTGAACAACTGACCAGAACATTGCAGGGCAAAGTACAATAACTTTTTACCATAAAAATCTTTTAAGGACCTCTAGAAGCTGCCAGTTGATTTCTTATCAAATTCAAAACTATGGGTGGGGCTCATGAAAACTACGCCAGTGTATAAATATAAATGTATAAATATTTGTACAAAATGAGGTTCAGGCGGCTTGTATTTATACCAGTTTAACATTAGGAATGTGATCTCAGTGGAAAACAGGTGTAGGCATGCTAAATTATTCAGTTATTTCTGATTGGGCTGCTTTAAACAAGGCTAAGTCGATCAATAACGTAAATGACAGGTCCAAAAGCCACTTCTGACGTGCCTTAATTCAAGGACCCACCACAGAAAAACCACTGGTCATAGGATGACACATTTTTTTTAGAAATGGATCCTCAACACTTATTATTAACACCAATAAAAAGTATTCAATTCTGGTTAGCAAAACATAATATTTCAAATTCGGAAACTGGGTGGGGTGTTTTTTTTTGTTTGTTTGTTTTTGTTTTTGCTATACTGTATTAATCCCGCAAGAGAAATTATTGCCTCTGCATTAAACCCATCCAAAGTGAACACACACACACACACACACACACACACACACGTACATAAACAATGAGCATTCACTCAAAGCAGTGGGGTGCCCAGAGGTGGATAAATGAGAGGTGCAGCTCACTCCCCCACTGCAAACAACAATATTATTATTATTATATATTAAAACTATATATATATATATATATATGCTTGCCCTATTGACTTATTTTAAAACATTCAGCTACTCTGGTAATGGAAAGGATCTGTTTAACTGGGAAAGTAAGGCACTGAGAAAACTGTGTACTCACTAAAAAAATATAAGGTTTCAGCCATATTACTAACAGAATTTGAATAAATAGATAAATTTGCATCTAACTTTACCGCTACAACAGCCTTTACCTTGTGTGTCAAACCTCCCGTCTGTTAGCAATGTTTATGCTTATATGTTGGTCTAGAGAAAATGCTTTTCACTAAAAAGCAGTGATATTTAGGCTTATCTGTTGTCTGTGGATTCCTGTTATTTCTGAGTAATTTATTCCTCCATTCCCCGGTGAGGAGACAAATAAAATGAATCTGAAACATTAAAGCTTATAAGACTGTATGCTCTTTGAAATTATGATAAGAATATGGATTGTCGATTTGCAGAGCTCAAGAAAATCCAGTCACAGAAACTACACACAATTGTTCATCTTCAGTGTATCCTGCTCGGGGTCATGGTGGACTCATATCCACAGTAGATCTATCCTGAGAACAATGAATGTGACGTGGGACGACAAGCTGGACTTGATGTCTGTACAGGTACTCAGTTGCACTTGTGGACAATCCACTCCACCTCCAGGCCTGTTTTTGTTGATGGAAGGAAACCAGTAAACCCAGAGAACAACCACATGGACACGGGGAAGATGTGAGAGCAACAAGATTTTAAGACTGAACTCAGGAGGTGCTGGAGCTGTGAGAAGGCAATGATACTGTCTTGATTTTTAGGATTAGTCATCTGAAACAATCGTACTTTTAATTTTATCATAATGCTGACATGGAAACATGCAGTGTTAAACATGAAGTCCAATTCATGCCAAAAATGACAGCTCAAATAGAGAAAGCTTCAGTATAAAAGGTGGGACTTTATTCACACATTCATTTGCTTTATTCAGTGTTGGTTTGCTGGTCAGCTTGTTTGGACTCAGTGCACAGGAGTCAACTTTGGCTCCAGAGCGAAGGGGCAACGGGGAAAGGTGTCTTGGCCAAGTTTCTACTCTTTGCGGTGAAGGCTATAAGGCAGAATGTGTGTGGCTGTTTGTGCATGTGGCTTACCTTCAGGCTGGGTGGCCACTGTAAGGGGAGTGGAGCTTTCACCCAGGCCGTTTCTGTTGGACGCCACCACCCGGAATGTGTACTTAGTGTCAGGGATGAGGTTGTCAATGGTGACCTGCAGGTCTCCTGGAGCTGTGGTGTTCTCAACACGCTCCCTGTTGGGAGAGAGAGGAAACGTGAGAGAGCAAGCATAAGAGGGATACAGTTCTGAGCTCTGCTGAAATAAAGACGCCGTGTTGCTCTGTGTTGAGTTAACAAAGCATTAAACGGCATAGCTGAGTATTTACCAAACAATATGATTCCCTAGTCTCTACCATATGTTACAGCAGTGTGCATTTCTTACCTGCTAGAGCCATCGAGGCTGTAGAAGACAGAGTAGGTAAGGTTGTCTCCTTGCGGCTCGACCGGAAGCCTCCAGGTGAGTTTGATGAAGCGGGTGGAGACGAGTGAAGCCACGAGATCACGTGGGGGTGATGGGATGGAGCCGGAACGCTCGCCGGAGTCTACATGATCAGTAGTGGCACTGGTCAGTGAGGGGACAGGAGACGTGGGGAGGGCAACGTCTTGGGTACACGTAAGGTGGAGGGACGACATCACGAGGGTAAGGTGAAGAAAGACAGGGAGGATAAATAATAGACACATAGGTGGGGATGAAGGAAAGGAGGGTGAGAAAAATAGAAAAAAAATTATTGAAACAAACAAACAGTCCACGACAAGAGACGAATGAAAAAGTACAAATTTATAATGACGTGATGGAGCTGATATAAGAGCCTGTCGGACACTAGACCTACATGCAAAAGGTCCATCATACCCAGAGCAACACACAAATATGGCTGATGAGTAATATGAGGAATAATCTAAAGCATGTAAAGCATCTTATATCAGCACAAAGCAAAATATAAAAGGTTGATTTGCTGTTGACTTTAAAAACAAGCATACACTCTTCTATTTTCCACATTCTTTTGCCGAACTGCTTAATCCTACTGGGGTCGTGGGAAAGCTGGAGCCTATCTCAGCCAACTTTCGATGAAGGCGAGGTACACACTGAACAGCTCGCCAGTCCATTGCAGAGCCAACAGTCACACAACAATTCACTCTCACATCTAAGGGCCAATTAGCCTAATGTGCATGTTTTTGGACTGTGGGAGGAAACCAGAGCACCTGGAAGAAACCCACAAAAGCACCGGGTGAACATGCAAACTCCACACAGAAATGCCTTTGAGCAGCCCAGGACTCGAGCCCAGGTCCTTCTTGCTGTGAGGTGGAAGTGCTAACCACTACACTACCGTGCCGCCCACTTTTCTATTTTTTACATTCATAAAAGCGTTACATGTACTCACTCACACCCTCACCAAACCGCTTAATCAAGACCCTTAAACTATTAGAGTCTTGGGGAGGCTGGAGCCCACCTCAGCCCACACAGGGTGAAGTCAGGGTACACCCTGAACTGCTCACTAGGCTGGCGCAGGGCAACACATACAACCATTCACTTTCATCCACACCTCGGGGCAATTTCGGAACAGCCAATTAGCCTAATGTGCATGTCTTTGGACTATGGGAGGAAACCGGAGTACCCAGAAAAAACCCACACAAGCATAGAGGGAGAACATTCAAACTCCACATAGAAATACCCAGACATGGGATTTGAACCCAGGACCTTCTTGCTGTGAGGCAGAAATGCTAACCACTACTTACTACGTTTCGATTTTCTAGTTTCTTAAAAGCATTCCGTATAAGAGGTAAGAATTCCTGCAACAATCACAGAAGTCTCAAAGAAATAAGAGTGCTATGCTTGTGAAATACAACAAAATATATCCAGACTGCTTCTTTCCTCTTCCTTTAGATTTCTCTTCATGGCTTACGACTCAAATCGAGGCGTCTGTATCATTGGTAATAACAGCAGTGCAGCCAAGGAACCCTCAGACAGAGACAAGCACTCTTCTTGCCGAATACAGACTGGCCCATTTTTCCTCCTGGAGACCCGGCAAACTGGAAAACGACCCGTGGTGAACGCTCAAGGCAATTCATTATGTTCATTTGAAGAGGGAAGGCCAAGAGACAGAGTCAGTCAGGCAGATGAGAGCATCTCACAACAAGGCTCAAAGCGCTAACCAAACGCATAGAAGATGGGTAGTTAGGGACAGAAAATGCATGCGGTTGACGAAAATCTGGGTGATTTTAAGCACAATCTGAATTGGAAAACTGAATTGCGACAATCATGTGAAGTCTTGTATGGAAGAGTAGAATGAGCAGGATGAAAAAAAGCTCAAGCTAAAGTCGAGCATTGCATGCTAAAAGCCAAGCGTATGATTTCCTATACAAACCCAATGCAGGCGCGTGTGCGTTGGGGATTACCCTTTGTGCAGGCTATGTATTCATTCACTGCATGAATGAATGCCGGTGCTAAAGCAGGGAGAACGACAGCTACGAGAGGTGGCTGCCAGCCTGAAGCGCTTGGCAACAAGATGCCTATTTAATGCCAGCTGGAGTCTGTCACACGCAAGGACCACAGTGTGGAGCTCGTTTCATCTCCCACACAATTAATAGCACTCTTTAATCTGGCTACATTACAATTATAATAGCAGATTGCTAGATATACAGAATGAGACAACTGTCGTTACAGCTAAACACAACGATGGGAGCACAATTTCAAAAGCTGTAAAGATGCCTAGGTTGGAAATATTTTTCAAAAGTTTTTTTTTTTTTTTTTTAAGTAAACTTTTGTGCTTTAATGCAGTTCTAGTCAATAGGGAAATATAGAAATTTTACACCTTCAAAACAATATCTGGACTGGATGTACTAACAGTGGTGCTTAAAAATTTAGTGAACCTTGAATCTGATGATGTTTTTGAAGGGGAATTAAATGCAAACAATAAAAGCTTGTATACAACATTGTATATGTCTCATTCTGGGATAAACAACAACATTTCCGGGACATAAAATCTCAAAATAAAAGTTTTTTAGTTTTTGGTACTAATACAATTTTTGACAGTCTATCCTTTGATAAATGATAAGGAAAAGATAGCTGCACAAGTTTTTATGAGAGGATTTTGAACCATCTTCCGGGTTATCAAAATGTTATGGATGTTACTGTGTCAATCCTTGACCTACAGTTTTCGAAGAACAGTGGCAACTCCAAAGAAATTCTTCACGTTATTGTTCTGTCAAAAGTTGCATGTGACTTACATAGGAGATGCTATAAACAAGAAAGTGATTCGCATAAAAACGAACAGGTATTTTCCATGTGTTCATGTTAACAAGCAGAATCTTGTCTGCTGTAGTTAAATGAAATGTAGTGCTATGTGAAGTGCCTGGTTTTAATTTATTTAGAAGTTCATTAGTTTACATCTGATTTGTTAGTTTAATATCTGTATACTGTTATTTTCCCCGTTGTCTTGCCTTATAGTTTGTGCACTCCTGAAAGTGAAAGACTCCAAACTGCAAACTATCATACGGATTTTAGCAGATTGCAACTTTGTTAATGTAAGTAAAAAACCATCTGATGATGGAAATATACATATTTTCAGTACAGGAGAGTTAAAAGGCTTTCCTTTCATTCTGCTTTAAATCACACTTGTGCAGAAATATGGAAAAAATTCTAACACCACTGTCTTTCAGGCGAGAGTCAATTCTAATATCTTTTTGATGGCGTGTAAAGAGAGTTATGTGTAAAAGCTTGAACAGGCTTGCTCTAAAATGACAACATCAAGATATTTAATGCTAGTTAGGGTGCGTCAGCAGTTCATTCAGTAGTCTGTGTAGCTGAAAAAATTTACAACCTAACAACAAAGTAACATTACTACAAGACCTGTACACCTGATTTGGTTAGCTGAGAACTGGAGAAGTTCCTTCATGAGCACTGAAGGTCTAATCCTGTCGTGGAAAGCACTTTATACATGAAAGAATGAAAATAAATGAAAAAACGTATTACATATTGATCTTATTCACATAGTGGAGTGGTAGATATGGGCTTAGTTAAATGATGTTAATAGGCATGGAGTGCACTTCTTGTACACGGTAAGTATTTTAATGTGATGATGTGCATCGTCAGCATGTGACAGGATGCTAATATTCACTATGTAAAAGGTGCTGCTAATAACTTGCATGTAGGTTGAATTGTCAAAAATAGTATGGTAGCACCAGCATACATACTGTATGTACTTGCAATATACATAACGCATTAAAGGAAATCAGTCACCTTAACCTTGCATGAGCACTAAACACATCAAAATATGGCTTAGTCAACCGCAGCACGGACTTACCACAGCGCACTTCCCTTCATCCTGCAGAAATTGCATATTGCACATGTGTGGTGCCCTATGTAACAACACCCACCGCCCTGAGGTCATGCCCTCTTCCATATATAATGCAAAGGAATCTAGTGCACATTTTTTTTATGTTTCCTTATCAGGAAACACTCATTTATTTAATTAAAAATAATGTCAACATGGGCGGCACGATGGCGTAGTGGTTGGTAGGTGGGGTAGTGGTTAGCACATCTGCCTCACAGCAAGACGGTCCTGGGTTCAGCAAGGGCGTTTCACTGTGGAGTCTGTATGCTTTCACTGTACATGCATGGGTTTCATCTGGGTGCTCTGGATTCCTCCCACAGTCCAAAGACATGCACATTAGGCTTTAGACTTTCCGTGACCCTTGTAGGATCAATCAGTACGGCAAATAAAATGAACAAATATTGTCAACAGGGACCCGTTAAGGTACGCAAGTCTTAGAAAAACAACAATTTCCTTTAATTCAATTACTGTGAGAAAGTCACAGGGGATAAGAAAAGTATGAACTTCTACTTTCCTATAACTAGTGATTTTTTCATGCCTCCTTTCTGCAGTTGTCTGTTGAAGGGTTTTGTGGTTTTTTGACACTCTTTGTAGCGTCTTCATGTCTGGGTTTCTTCCTTTTCTAAATTATGCATTTCAGCTTTGGTAATAGCTTTCCTATTGTTATCTCTGTTCAGTATCTTTTTATACACTAGCTTTGTGAAAAGTCAGTATTTTCAGCGGGTTTTCTGATTGATCTGGTTTTTGGTTTAAAACATGTAGTTCCAAGTTCCAAACGACGTAAAGTAAAGATATAGCACAATAGTTGCTCAGTGGTTAAGACTTTAGGATACTGATCATAAGGTCAGGGACTCAAGCCACAGTATCACCAAGCTGCCACTGCTGGGTAAACGAGCAAGGCTCTTAACTATCAACAACTCAGTTGGATAAATGTGATACTGAAATCTAAGCTGCTCTAGATAAGGGTGTCTGCCAGAGACCATAAATGCTTTGTATATATTTTTGCCCAACATCTGCATTATGTTTATTCTATGCCTTTCGCTCAGCACTTTGGCTCAACATCTGTTGTTATTAAATGTGCTATATAAGTAAATTTGACTTCAATTTAGTATAAAATGCAACACATTTTTGAGTCTCATTCTGACTTTAACCTTGACATGCAAATGTTTGTTTGAATTAGTTCTATAACTGTTTAATGTATAGCTCCATCACTCTCAGATAAAGACCACAAAGACCGCACTTTGTCCTAACAATTTTGATGAAGGCGGTGGGGACTTGGGCAAAATTAAAATAATTGCATTTATTATGTTTCTACTTCATCCATACTACGCCCACGCCTTGTTCTTATTGTTCTTATGTCACCACTAGCATTCACACACCATGTCCAATGAGATCTTACTATCATCTTACTACAACCAATCAGATCACATCACACGATTACCATTATCACTGTGTCCTTATAAATAATTTCATTCAATCTGAAATTATTGTATCCACATCTACATTCAAAAAGTCCATGCCACTCTTGCAATATTCCACTGAAGTCCCTACTAGCGGGGCAGATTTAGATATGGATGGCAGGGGCCAGTGCCCAGGGCAGCATCTTGCAGGGGAGCATGAGGTGCTGAAAAAAAATCTTAATTGTATATTTGTGTGTTCGGGTTAATCTGTAAATATATGGCAACCCACAAGAAAACTGAAAAAATGATGTCATCACAAAATGCACTGAACTCCAAGAACAAATGCACAAGTGCCTAGAAAAGGTCAAAGCCATTAGGTGTCTACTTTAGCAAAAAATAAAAGAAGAAAAGGAGAAATGAGCAAAAGATAAAGCTACTGACATTTATATAAGAAAGACAGTTGTCAAAAATGTATATTCATATTTGCTGCTGTGATAAAGAATTTGTGTAGTTCAGTTAATTTATCCTGTATTTTCTGTACAATTGTACACTATTTGTTTTATCCTTATAACTCTATTTATTAGTATTTATCACTGTTAAAATTGTGTAGAGTTTTGGTATATATACAGTAAATATATGTTTACCCAGGGCACCATATAGGCTTGAACTGACAATGCCTACTAGGTTTCAGTTATATCATCACTACATCCTTATTAAGTTTATACTGCATCCTGATTTGACCACATCCACACTGTTTTTTTCACGTTTTTTCAAACATGCCCAATGTTCGTCCTCCACGTCTAAGGAGACCGTACCACATCTTTAATGGTTTCTACTTCATTCCTACTACATTATACAAGTTCTTGCTGTGACAACTCAATTTTCTGAGGATGTAGTTGGCATGTGGTTGAGTGTGATGGGGGGGTTAAAAGAAAGAGCATGTGTAAACCATGCTGTCTATCAAAACAGACCCTGAGCCAACCCAAAGCTGTATTTCTTAGCCCACAATAAGCTAAAAAATTCTCCAAAACCCACCCAAATCATCCACCTAGTGTACACATACCCAAAAGGTCAAGGTCACAGTTTCCCAGTATGTATCGCTCACCAAACACGTCATGGATCAGCATGAAAAACACAGCAGGCCACAGCGGAGAAAGACAAAAATAACGCTAACACAGCAGGTCTACCCACGTCACCTTGCTCCATGCTGTTTAATATTAGAAGCTCTATTTATTAATGGTCCTAGAGCCAGGTGGGCTCACAGGATGGTGGAGGAGACACACCCTAATGATAATGCATCTGTACTATATATACACACAGTTTTCTCCACAGGGCATCCACTGCAGTGATGCACCAACATACTTATTTGAAGGGAATGTCTACATTCAGGAAATGGGTAGTCATACAGGATGAGTACTCTGATTGTCTGATATGTTATTAAATATGGACAAAAATAACAATGGAGTGAAAAACGCTAATACATCGTGAGAATATAATGTAATCATAAAAGCAGTGGAAAGCCATGCCTATTACTTTTCCCTATGAGGTTTCAGACCTTTCTCATACTTCAGAAGATTCAAAGACTACTGTGATGTCTAAAGAAAGAGGTCTGTACTCTGGGGCAAATCCAAACAGGACACCTGGGAACTAGAAACCAGCGCTGCCTTCCCATCTTTCCATCAACCATAAACCTGTCTGACAGGTGACCTCTACAAAAGAGCTACAAGGTCTCAGTCGAGCATTACAAATAGACATAACAGAATAGCTTGGGGATCCGTAACACAAAATCATATACTGAGGACCTTCCGCTGCAAGAAAGCCTAAGTATTAAATATATATTATACATCTCACTACAGAAATAAACAATGTAATTACACAAGGATGAGAAATTTGTATTGAGAAGTTGAATTAGTCTCAAACCCATTTTGTCTCTAATTGTATTGAACTAATTAAAAAATAATCCCAGACCTAATTAAAGCCCCTTTCACAAACAACCTGCAATTTTTTTTGTGGCACGATTTTAGTAGGGCTATAAAGGAAAAAGAAAAAAAAACGGGGGGGGGGGCATTTTGGCAAAGCAATGACTATGGGTATGGCATATAAATTACTGATTATGCACCTTTTTAAATACAAAATAGCATATACCTATTATAATTTTTTTAAACTCACTTGCTATGAGTTTAAAAGCTTATTTTTATAAGTGTACCACTTAATGTCATGCACCTTGTGTGCAGACCGTGTCCTCTTCACGTGTCCTTTTCCACGTGTGCCCTAATGGCCTCCACTGTGAATCGCGTGCCAGCAACTGCTTGTCGGCGTTCTTAACCTAACTTCCTCCCTCCGATTCTAGGAATTTTAATTTTAACCTTAATTTTAATTTCGTTGTGTAACTTTTCCTCATCTTGAAACAGTTTTAGTTGTTTTATTTTTTCATCGAACAATAACTTTTCCCCACGCCAACCCAGAGGGAATCAACAGCGTCCTGCTAACATCCTGCTAGCATCCACAAGGATGCAGGATGCAGGATGTTTTGTAATTCTCCCTCCGTCATTAGCGATAATTTTATATGTGATAGGTGTACACTAGTTAGCTCTCTGACGGAGAAGATTGTAGCGTTAGAGGTGCGCATCCAGACTTTAGAGAG